>OU015748.1:1301920-1334594 GCA_907169655.1 Acomys percivali
ACACTGATGACGATGATGATGGTGGTGACGATGACAAGGACGATGACGATGATGACGATGGTGGTGATGATGACGATGATGATGATGATGACGGTGATGATAGTACAATAATAATATAATGTAAAGCATGGAACAAAAACTAACACATTGGGATTGGACAAAACAAATAAACAGAAGAAAAAGAACCCAAGAAAAGGCACAAGAAACAGAGACCCATTTTTCTGTAAACTTGGAAGTTCCATTAAAAACACTAAACTGTAAGCCATCATATATATGCAAAGAAACTGTAGAGTAAAAAGAGAGAAAATATATATACATTCATACATACATACATACATACATACATGTATAATTTTAAACAATAAGATAAAATTTTTAAAATCGTGGAAACCCTGACACAACATTGTGAGACAAGAAACTTTGAAAGGCCAGGTTGTGATGGCACACGCCTTTAGTCCCAGCACTCGGGAGGCAGAGGAAAGTGAATTGCTGTGAGTTCGAGGCCAGCCTCGTCTACAAAGCAAGTCCAGGATAGTCAAGGCTACACAGAGAAACCCTGTCTCGAAAAACCAAAAAGAAAAGAAAGAAAGAAAGAAAGAAAGAAAGAAAGAAAGAAGGAAGGAAGGAAGGAAGGAAAGAAAGAAAGAAAGAAAGAAAGAAAGAAAGAAAGAAAGAAAGAAACTTTGAAAGATCCCACTAAGCTCCTTTTCTGTTGGCCCCCTACTGCTGAGCACGCAGCCTACTCTTAAGAGTAGGGTTTTTCCCCCAGCGAAGCTTCCTTAGAGAAAACTAAATTTTAATTCACAAGTGGTTATCACTTGGAGATTGCTCCTGAGTTAGGGATGGAGTCATGTGTTCACTTTTCCTTTTGGCCCTAAGATAACATCTGGTGCAGCCCTGTGCATGCTGCCACAGTCTCTGTGAGTTCATGTGTGGATCAATCATATCAAGTTAGGGGGCCTTTTCCTGGTGTGCTGCACCCCCTTTAGCTCTTTGGTCTCCTCTTCCTTAGGGTGACCTGAGCCCTGAAGGGAGGGATTTGATGGAGACATCCCATTTAGGGCTGAGTGCTCCAAGGTCTCTCATGTTTTGTATAATGTATTTGTTCCTGTCTTCTGAAGGAGGATGCTACAGTGCAAGATGTTGACTTACTGGTGTAGCAGAACGACATCATGTCATTGCCACGTTGTGTTTAGAACAGTCGCATTTGGTTTTACCCTTTGTCTGTCTACTCTCAGGGTCTTGGTCATCAAAGCAGTGCGGAGTATGGGTTCTGGCCCACAGAGTAGGCCCTCAGTCAAATCGGATATTGGTTGGTCATTCCCACAAACTTTGTGCCACCACTGCAGTACCGTATCTTGAAGGCAGTACATCATTGTAGATCAAAGGGTATATGGCTAGGCTGGTATTTATCTTTCTCGTTTGGTTCTGAGTACTTTTCTATGCCAAAGCCAAGAGCACAGGAATGAAGTATCTGTGTAGGCACCAACTTGAATTATACATATTCAATGAGTTGTGCAGGTGCTATCTTCAGCAAGGGGGTCTTGCTATCAGCTTTTAGAGAGCAACCTATAATCTTCACAGCAACCTAGATTATTTGGGGGTTCCTATAGGACCCCTTTGGCTAACAATTGAACTAGATGTAACATAATCCTGGTGCTGGAAACTTCATTTGGTGACAAAAAGTGTACAGTTGGGACCTGTCTCCCCCATTATTTCACAATTTCCTTCATATATATATATATATATATATATATATATATATATATATATATTTCCATAGTTCCCCTCAAATGCCCCTTTATTTTATCTGTTTCTCCCCATATTCTCTCCCTCATCTCCCTCTTTCTTCCCACTCTCCACTTGATCCTCCTACTCCAGTTCACCCTCCCATCCGTCCATCCATTCATTTCCCGTTTCTCTGGAGATCTACCTGCCCTCCGTAGTTTCTTACTCTATACCTACTCTCTGTGGTTCTAAAGATTGTAGCTTGGTTATCATTGATTTCACAGCCAATATCCACATATAAACTAATACAAACCACATTTGTCTTTCTAGATCAGGGTTACCTCACTCAGGATGAAGTTTTCCCCAGTTCCATCTATCTACCTGCGGATTTCATCACTTTTTTTTTTTTAATGGTTGAGTAATACTTAATTGTGTGAATGTATCACGTTTCCTTATCCACTCCTCTGCAGAAGTATGTCTAAGTTGTTTCCATGTCTGGACATTATGAAGATGGTGGCAATGAACATGTTTGAGCAAGGGTCTTCTGTAAAAGTTACTTTTATTCTCCTGGCTCAATTGTTATCTTGGAAACTAACTGACTCCTTCTGATAACCTAGGCCTAGTCCTGGAAGCTTCTGGTCTCTGTACAATCTACCCTAGGCCTGGAATGTTTTCAGCCTCTGAGACTTACTGCTTAATGAGCTCACCCTTGTTCTTTCTGAGCTCTGGGCTGGCTGGTTCAACTCAGCTGTGGTGTTTCAAACTCTTCTCCCAGCTGATTTATTTAATCTGGCTTCTCTCTCATCCTGGAATTGCTCTGCTTAGCCTCAAACTAACTCAGCCATCTGCTATAATTTTCTGGATTCTTCTTATTTCCTGGCTTGTTTCCTTGTCACCTGAGTTCTCCCTCCACAACCCATATCTCTATTATTACCCTGGTAAAACTTCCCCCTCTTTCTATAAAATTGCCTCTTAAGTAGCTTCCCTTTCCTCTCTCTTCTCATAAGAGTTGGACATCTCCTATTCTGTCAAGTCTTCTCTAATTAATCACTTTTTCTGCCACCCAATTAGACATCACTTTCAAACATGAGTGCTTCCTTTTACAAACTCAGTTTACCTTCATTTGGGATTAAAGGCATGGACCACCACACTTAGACCTAAGCTTTTCCTTACCTGATACTTGTTCTACACCAGGCTGGCCTTGAACTCAGATCTGCTTGCCTCTGTCTCCTGGATCAAAGGCATGTTTGTATTCCAGCCAGAAAACACAGACCTAGAAGGTCTTTGGGTGTGATCTCCTGCCATAACAGCCAGGTTCTGATTTAACATTCCTCTATAGTCTTTGTCGTAGGATGAAGCATCCTTTGGGTATATGTCCCAGTATAGTCAGGTCTTGACGCAGATCTATTCCCAACCTCCTGAGGAGCTGCCACACTGATTTCTATGTTGGTTGTATAAGTTTTCATTCCCACCAGCAATGGATGAATGTTCCCATTATTCAACATCCTTACTAGCATGAGTTTTTACATGACTTATTGATCTTAACCATTTTGACAGGTATAAGATGAAAGCCCAAAGTAATTTTAGCTTGTATTTCCCTGACGACTAAGATGCTGAACACTTAAGCATTTCTCAGCTATTTGAGTTTTCACTTTTGAGAATTCTCTGTTTAGATTTGTGCCCCATTTTTAAGTGAGTTCTTTGTTTTCTTAATATTTAGGTTTTTTGAGTTCTTTATATGTTTTGGATGTTAGCCCTCTTCTGAGTAGTTTTGGTTTAAAAATCTATTTTGTCAGGTATTAAAATGGCTATGCTAACTTGCTTTCAGGCCCATTTTCCTGGAATATCTTTGTCCTTTATTTTACCCTGAAGCAATGTCTCTCCTTGATATTAAGGTGTATTCTTTGGTTGCTGCAGAAAAATGGGGTTGGTAGACATTTCTTCTTTAGGTTAGGAAATTTTTCTTCTTTGATTTCATTGAAGACATTTTCTGCATCTTTCATCTTGGTTTCGTCTCCTCCCTCTACTCCTCTTTTTTTTTGTTTGTTTTTGTTTTTGTTTATTTAGATATAACATTATCTTTCACCAAGGTATCCATGTCTTCTATCTGTAATGCCTAAAATTCTTTCTTCCATCTCTTATACTCTGTTGGTGAGACGTTACCCCTGGGATTCTTGTTGTTCTAATTCCTAAATGATCATTTCCAGATTTTCCTCTTTATTAATCCTATTTCTACTTTCAGATCTTGAACTGTTTGATTAATTTCCTTCCACTGTTTGTGTTTTCATGGTTTCTTAAAAGGGGTTTATTCATTCCCCCTTTAAGGACCTCTATCACAGTCACAATGGCTATTTTAAGGTCTTTATCTTGTACTTCAACTATGCCAGGGTACTCAGGGCCTGCTGTGGGAGGGTTGCTGAGCTCTAGTGAAAAGACATATTACCCTGGTTGTTAATGTGTTTTTATGCTGGCACCTAGGCATCTAGGTTTGGGAAAAGTGTAATTCTAAGTGCTAATATCTGGTCTTGTCTTTGTTGGATGGGTGTTTCATTCTTTGGTTTTTGTTTTCCTCTCTTGTTCTTAGGAGAATGTGTTGGCTGTGTTGACTGTTGGGAAATTCCTCTGGGATCTTGATAGGTGTCGTTACTGGAGGTAAAATTTGTTTCTGGGTATTTGGAAGCTGACACTTAGGAATGTGGGTGGGCTAGGAGAGGACCTGAGGCAGTCCACAGGAGGGAGGAAAGCAGCGTGTTCCAGAAGGATCTGCTTAGTCCCCTGTGAATAGAAACCTAGGCCCCCTACTCAGATGTAGCAAATAGGCAGCTCATTTTCCATAGTGGTCCCCTAGTCCCTGCCATGGACTTTGTTGACTGCTCTCTGACTAGTTTCCCCTGGCAAGATGCCTTACCAGGCCACAGAGAAAGAGGATGCAGGCAGTCCTGATGAGACTTGGTAGGCTGGGGTCAGTTGCTAGGGGAAGAGCATAAGGGAGAAGAGGGAAGGAAAATGGGATTGGAAGGAAATGAAGGAAGGGATATGATTGGGATGTAAAGTGAATAAATATTAAAAAGTAAACTTAAAAAGAGAGATCAGCATTTAAAAAAAGAAAGAAATAGTCTTACATGGCAACAATTTGAAAAACATAATTGATACCACCCTTGAAACTGAATTTTCTCCTTCAATAGTCAATTCACTTAATAACAAAAACATATTCTGAGAAACTCGTCATTCATCTTTTGTCATTGGTATGTGAGCATGCTAGAATATACATTCACAGTTCATATATGATAGCCGTTGAGTAGACCCCATGTGGTCTATCATTGACTACAATGTGACAAGGCACTTATTAATGAGCTTTGACTATCTGTTGAGCCCTGGACTAGCTACTATTCATCCCGCACTGAACAAGGCAAGCACAGTTCCCAGGACCGCATAAAGTTGACCACCTTCTAGAAGCTAATTGAACAAATGACCCTGTTGTTTTAATCTGATATCTAACAGACTGGGGATTCAAGTGGAGGTAGCTGGGACTTTAGACAGGAGAGAAAAAGGCTAATAGTACAGAATTAGCATTTTAGAAATTTTCTGCTAAAGATAAATGTCAGATAGGACAGCCATTGCTCTTCACTCTGTTTAAACAGGCAAGTACTGTCTCTAGATTTTAAACGCATAGCTTAATAGAAGTTTACAGTTTTCAAAGCAGGCGCCCTGGAGGCATCCCAGTTACAACGTTAAGTGACAAAATGGGCTTTCTGGCTCAGCCCAGAAGTTTGAGCCATTCTGTGAGTGGCAAGGCAACTCAGGCTGTGACTACTTTCAAAGGGCACACGCATAAAAACGGACAACCACAGACTTTCACTTTGCAAACTGACCTGGGGGATCATCTTAGAAGCTCAGGCATGAGGAAACTGGAAATGTTTGGAAGTTAACTTTGGTGGGACAAAACACTTCACTGACTCCAGTTACTGATGATTGCTTGTTAAAATGGCACCTTAAACTTTGAGGAAAACAACATGTGAGGTTGAGTAGCTACTTTGTGTGGTTATAATTCTCTTTAGCAAAATACTTCTTTCCCACAAATATAAAATGTCCCAAACAATCCAGGAAATGTTGCTAATAAACGCTCTTTGAAACAATCTTCATAATGATCATTGTGTTCTTTGTTAAACTTGTGTCTGAATAACAAGATCCACCCCCCCCCCCAACCAAGGCTCTGAAAGATAAAGCATGAATTCAAGAGGTTGCTGTTAGTGTTGTTTTTAATTCTATGTTTTTGAGAAATCCACAATAATGGTGGAAAATCTTTTAACAGACAAATGAAAATTTCCTTCTTATTGTATTTTGAGTAGTGAAATTGCACCCAAGATTGTAAAATCAAAATACATTGTTACTAGGCATTACGATTCTATGAGTCATCCCAACTCAGGTTTCTACCAGATTAATGCAAGTGTTTCCCTTCATTTCTTTTTCCCCAACTGAAAAAAAAAATATGGCATGATCATATGTGCATATGTGCATAAAGGAACATTTCCCTGATGCTAACACTTGACATATGCTAATTACTGCTGTAGCACCCAGCTATCAGACTGACTGCACCCGGCATTGTGTATTGACTACAGAGAGAAGAGTTCCCAGCAGGAAGAAGAAACAGGTAGATGTTCTGAGAGCCGACACCAGAACAGCTTCAAGTCCTAGGCTCTGGCTGTTGATCCCCCTAACTTGAGAAACACCTACATAATACTGTAGACATTAGCCTACATTTTCCAAGACATTCAGTTGTTCAAGATTAATCATGACTGATAACTGAAATTAATAAGAAATCCACCCCTACCACCTACCATGTTACTTAATAAGGAAGTACGTAGATCTTTAATCATTCTGAATTTGAAGGAAGTAAAGGTAAGTTCAAGTAAGATGATCTTGGTATTTGGGTCTTATGGAGTCTTAGTGTGCTTCACTGTATGTCTGTGAAGCTAATGTAGGCATGGAAGATGGAGGCAAACAAGAGCGTCATTTTTTAAACTGAGCATAAAGCTCTTATAACAGAGTCCCTCTTTGTTGATATATGACTGTCAAGTGCCTCCCATGGGTAATTAATTGGTCAGAGATCCTTCTTTTGAGATGTCTGCTCAGTGACAATAGAAGCCAGAGCCATGTGAGCCACTTAGTCATTCTCCTAAAAATGGAAAGTGATATGTTCTTGTATAAGACTTGATACCCTATGAGCATATACAGCGGGAGGTAATCCCCCTCAGTCACAGTCATAGGGGAGGGGAGTAAGGGGAAAATGGGAGGGAGGGAGGAATGGGAGGATACAAGGGATGGGATTACAATTGAGATATAATATGAATAAATTAATAAAATATTTTTAAAAAAATAAAAAAAATAGAAAGTGAAATCTTCAGACAAGCTATCCCCCTGAATTTTAGGAAGATGAGGGTCTTAACTCTATAAGCAAATAAGGAAACCTACAGCCAAACATCTTCAAGATTGTTAGGGAATCGAATGGACAAAAATAACACTGAAAGAATGAGGATAGAAGAAGAGCAAAAATGAACTTTCTGTGCTTTTTCCTGTAAGCAGGACCCTTGTAATTATGCGTGGATCTTAATTAAAGGTGCATATTCATGTTTTGCACTTTCGGTTGGCCCTGTGTCATTAAAATACATCATGTTTGATATATTTATAATTATAGCTAAAAGGTTATGTTAATGTTAATGTTCTTCCACAATGGAAAATCAACAGAAACTATGAAGAACGCTTTCTCGACAAAGAAATTCAATCTACAGATGTAAAATCCAATATTCATACACCTTGAAATAAAATATCTTTGATATAAATAGTCAAAAGTTTTAAAAAGGAGCACCCCAGTACTGGTGCTCACAAAACCCACACTTCCTTTAAGAGAGAACATAGGGGAGGAAGGCAGAATGAGCTGTGTGTTCTTAGAGGAGATACCTCACCGATGCAGAAGGGTTAACAGGGGAAAATAATATCTCTTAGGGCTACAGTCACTGAGCCTAAACCCTCAAATCTTCCCTTTATAAACAGAACACCAGTAACAGAAAGAGCACAGGGAATGGCCAGGGTGGTCATTTGACTGGTGGTCAAATCCAATATCCATTTTCTAATCTTTACTTGGAAACTTGTTCTAACTTCTCCTGCTAAGGGAATCACATGACCACAGCACTGTAGAATTAAAGGTTTCTGCTGGGAACTATGACATCTGACTCCAGGTCTGTGACATGGCTGTTTGCAGACATTTCTGTTGAAAGACTGATGAACAAATGCTTTGCATTAAATAGTGATTTCCATTTAATTGTTTTCCCTAAAGAGATTTGTTGATATTCTAACCCTCGGTGATGACAGAAAATAGGGTCATTTGTGAGGGATGTGAAAAAAGATCAAATTGTCCGTATCGTTATTCTCACAACCCAAAATCCTCAGTGACTAAATTGTACTGGATTTCCACCCCCTCCCTCTCCACACACACAACACAGAGCAAAAATCAGCTGAGTTTCGTACAATTCAGTTCAACTCTGATGGCATCCACATCAGCGCATGAGGAACACTGTGCACGAGGTTTACACTAGGTGTTGCTGCTACGCTAGACTACATAGCTCCCATCTTAACCAGGAGCACACAAGCGTGGATCTCCTAGGAAATGTGTCTCAGCCTTGGCAAGCAAGCATAGTAGAAAGCCGTCATACCATGGACCTTTCCAGGGATGAGCAATTGACGCAAACACATAGTTGATGCTGCCGTCTGTAACCTGACCAAGGAAGATGTGTCTCTCACCAGGCAGTCTATTCTACTGGCATCCATAACACTGTCACAGAACAACTTGAGAGGCTGCAAGGAGTGTGTTAGCTTCTCACAGTTCAGGGCACCTAAGATGACCAACTCAGCAGGATGTGGAGCTCTTTGTCATCTTTAGAACCTATTGCCTTTTCCCCCCCTTTTATTTGCGTTATTGTTCTTTCTTCGGAATTGTAACTTCATATAATCCACTTCAAAGCTTGAGAATCAGCTATTGATTATCACGCTTTACTAAATAAGATATGTTTGGGCTGGAGAGATGGCTCAGTGGTTAAGAGCACTAACTGTTCTTCCAGAGGTCATGAGTTCAACTCCCAACAACCATCTATGATGTGATCTGATGCCCTCTTTGTCCTGCAGGTGTACATGCAGGCAGAGCATGGTATAAATAATAACAAATAGATAAATAAATAAATACATCTTTAAAAATAGATAAATGAATAAATAAGATGTGTTTGTATAATTAAATATGTTACATTTAAATTTGCTTCTTTTCATATGACAATAGGGTTCTAGACAAAAAAACAGTATTCCATATTATATGACATTAAATTACTATTGGTCAACAATAAATGGAAAATACAAATGTTTCCTGAACTGAGAATATAGTTTCATAGGTAAAGCAACAGTTTTCCTGATATACTTAAGGTCCTAAGTTTGCACTAAAAAGCATAAAAAAAGAAGCTTACGTATATTTCAAATCTAAATAAATAATGAACACTAAAAGCAAATTTTTACTGGAAATTCATAATCTCAATTCAACACTGCTGAAAACAATATTCATTTTATGTGTATGGATATAATTTTATGTCAACAACTTGAAAACATTACACATTTTATTAAGAACATTAAGGCTAACATATTTAAGCTGGTAGTGTGTGCCATGAATCCCGGCACTTGAGAATCAGAGGCAGGCAGATCTCTGAGTTCAGGGCTACCCTGCTCTACATGAGCTCCAGCTGAGCCAGAGCTGCATAGTGCTGCACTCTCTCCATGTGCCCAGTCTTATAGTTTGTTATGCTGTGTTCAGTTGATATGCCAGGGAGGCCTGCTTTTTCTGAAAGGAAATGGAGGAAGAGCGGGTCTAGAGGACAGAAGAGGCGGGGAGGGAGCACTGGGAGGAGTGGAAGGATGGTGGTCACAATGGAATGTATGAGAATAACAAATATATAAGTAAAATAATAAATAAAAATACATACTTAATCAAATATCCTGCTAAATTATGTCATAATAATTCCAAGTACTTAATCATATGACACATCCTGACTCTATAAAACACACACACACACACACACACACACACACACACACATTTTAATTGAAGGTTCTATAATACAACTTAAAGTTCTGGGTAGCAGCTACATTTAAAGGACCCTGTAGTAATAATGTGCTATCAGGTTATTCAAATGTTTCTCCCAGGCAGACTGTGGGTGAGTCTTCAGGATGGCTGAGAAGGGCTGTTTATGGCTTTATACATGTAAAACGTCATCTTTCATCACTCGGTGGTTTTTAAACTGCACTTTAATCTGGCTAGCAGAATTTTTTTTTCATTCTTTGACAAAAGAAAAGAATGAAAAGAGATGGATTCGCTATTTCTATATCTAAGTCAAAACCTTTCAGCTCTGGCCTCAAACACCAGACCTCCACTCACCCTAAGCTGAATAGTGATTATTACAGAGATACGCAAGGCTCTCTGGGACCCCTTTTTTTAAAAACCCACACCTTTGTTGGAGAACCATGAGGTTAACGTCAAACCAATCCCTGAGTAAGAGTTGGGATGGGCTAAAGGTCTGCTTTGGGCTTACCACTGGAGGAAGAGTCACTCTGACCTCGGTCAAGGTCTCCAGGAACAAGTGCTAAGAAAATGACTTATAAAAACTCTGGTGCCCTGAAAACTTCCCTTGTCCTGTCCTCCGGAAAAGTAGACACAACTGGGACTATTACAGAGCACATTGAGAGTCACCAAGATGAAGACTCTCCTCTTTTCTCCATGTACCTTCCATCCCCTGAAGTAAAATTTCAGTTGTTATCTGCAAATACCAAGAAGATTCTAGAAGGATATATGTTTTAAAAAAAAAATTGCCATGTGGTAGAAACGTCAGTTGGAAAGATTCATCAGGGAGATGTATGATATAAGAAGGTACTCATGCATTGTTTGATTTCAAATAACTAATTTTTAAGGATACATGAAACTCCCTATTGGAAAAATTGTGGAGCAAAAAGTTGGGGCTAGGTAAAATGTGGTACTAAAAAAAAAAAAAAAAAAAAAAAGATAGTAAAAGCTTATATGAGATTTGTGAGATTCCAGAGTTTTGGCTCAACAAGTCAATTATGAGAGAAATTATTTCACTGAGTGTTTTTTTCCAGCATTATTATCTTCATTCACTTTGTCATTCGTAGTCAGTAACCTCATATACATGCATGTTATGTACATCGTCTGGTTATCCTAATTCTATAACTCCCCTAAACATTAAAATGCCGGCAGCATAACCAGCCATTGAGTAGATTACAACACAGCATCTACACTGGCATGAAGAAAAAAATGTGAGTTTGCTTACGCTGAGCTCATTGGCTTAACCTTCACTTAAAAACCATGGGAGGTCAGGTGAGGTGCCCCCATGTTGGTTTCAGCAGTGTGTGCAGACGCCGATGGAGAACAGCTTCCAGAGCTGGGCTTCTGCAGCACCAAGTAAAGTCCAACCTCGGGGCCTCTTAGCCAGGTGCCAGAAAGATATCTGTTAGGGAACCGAGACACAAATCACAAGCTTAGCCTTGACGCTTCTGTTCCGGGGCTCTGCAGTAGGAACACATCTGGTACTGTTTTGAGGACACTCAGGAGACAACAGGGGAAGAAGTGAGTGCGAGCGCCGCTTCCGTGAACCCCACCTGCTGACATGAGCAGGCGAAGGAAATGGCTGTGTTTCATACTATGTGAGAACTAAATACATCACAGCAGCTTGATTTATTTTAACCCTCAGATTTTAAATGATAAAGTACACCCAGTATTCTTGATAGTTTGAAGGTGGATGCCCTCTCTGTTTTCTCAGAGTGAGGGGTACAATGTGTAGTGGAAGGATTCACATCCTGGCAACATATCTACTCTTTTGCAAAGTCATCTCCAAAGCATTTCTCCTTCACAAAACCTTATCTTTTAGTGTGAGAAGTTAAGAAATGTCAATTTGGCGGGGTGAGGGTTGTTGTTTAGTTGATTGGCTTTTAGGGGGTTTGTTTGTTTGCTTGTTTTGGGGGGTTCTTGGGGTTTGTGTTGTTGTTGTTTTTCCAAGACAGAGTTTCTCTTGTAACAGAGCCTTGGCTGCCCTGGACTCTCTTTGTAGACCAGACTGTCTTCAAATTCACAGAGATCTCCCTGCCTCTGCCTCCCCAAGTGCTGAGATTACAGGCGTGTGCCATTGTGCCCAGAGAAATGTCAATATTTTGATGCCTGGGACTTATGTAAACTTATTATTCAAGTTCGAGAGAGAAACACGTTGTTTAGTCTATTCATTGAAAATCAGTGGAATACTTTCCGGCTCCATCTTTATCCAGGTCCCCTGGAACAGGACCTGAGGCAAGAACTGTGATTTGAGTCGTCTGTTAAGTGGGAGGTACCAGAGAAAACCTCAGAGAGAGCTGTGGCAGAACAGAAGAATACAGGCAGCAAGAATCCAGCCCCCTGAAGCACTAGGAAGTGACACGTAGTAGGGCCACAAGTAACTATAAGTTATGAGCACCAAGTTGCCCGACAAATGGGACAGGTGCCCTGGTTCAGGAGAGGGACCTGCTCCCCATGGACACACACAGCCGTGTCTTCCAAGGGCTGATAGAGTGGCTCTTACACCATCAGAGGACATTTGTGCACCCACCATTAACCTGGTTACTCAGAGCTAGGCTGAGGCCAAAAGGGAAAGAGGTGTACAAGGAAACAAAGGACAGACTTTAATATTCTGCAGGAAAAGTCTAGTGCTCTCCCATAATGCCTGACAAGGTGTTCCGTACCTGACCAGCATGGGCTAACCCTTATTTTCTTTCTCATTTCTTCAATGTATATATAACAGGGTAACATGTATATACCCTATTATATATATATTATATATATTACCATATTATATATATATACATATATATTTATGGGCAAATATTTTGTTTTATATATATATAGTAACATCTATTACCCTATTATATATATTATATATATATTAGGGCAAATATTTTGTAAATACACATGGATATCATAATTATTTTAATCATTTTAGTTGTCCAATTATTGGGGGCAGAGCTCAACTCTAAGTGTCTTCCTCCGCTTCACCACCTTCTTATTTGAGACACTGAACCTGGAGCTCATTGGTTTGAGTAGATTGGCCTGACCCATGAGCTCCAAGGATCTGACTCCCCCCCAGCACCAGCGCCCCTTCCTTCAGTGCTGCGCTTATAAACATGCACCATTGCTCCTGGCTTTGATGTGAGAACTGGGGATGCGAACTCGGGTCCCTGTGCCTGAGCAGCAAGTATTTCATATACCACGGGAGTCAGGTCCACCTTTCACTATTAGGAGGAAACTTCCTTACAGTCTGAATCCTCACTACAGAATAAGCTTTCCGCGGTGCCCCTGGGCCTGATATTTGATACAGCTATTTCCATGTTCGCGGGGGAGACGCATTAAAACACCCCTCTCTGGATTGCACAACCTTGGCACTGCTTTTTGAACCTACAGTCTTTACACGAGCTATCAACTACAGATGGGAGTTCGTTTGGTTTGCTGAATATAAATAATTAAAATCCTGCAGGGAGCATATTTTTTTTCCTTAGAATTGCATTGTCGCTCTCGTACCTGGTGGGAGTACAGCAAAATTACACGAGTTTATTAGAAAAGCAAAATGGATGGTTCCAACTCTGTTCCTCTACCCCCGTGCAATGAAACCGAACGGCAGCTGCACAGAAGCAGGAGTCGGCCGTGGCGGGGATGGGGGTTGGGGGGAGGGGAGAGCTGGCTAACATTTGGAAGATGGGGCTTTCAGATGTGAGGGCTCCCTATTGTGCCCAGGGCGTTGTGGCCATCACTGCATCTCAGTGTGCAGATGTTCATGCTCTGAGGCGCTTCCAAGCCCAACCTTCACCCTCGCTGGATGTTCTGTTTTATCGCTCCCCTCTTTATTTATGATTCCCCACATTTCCTACCATAGGAGCCGAGGCTGCCCAAGCAGTCAAAGCAATACCCCCCACATACAAGCTGATCTCCAGATTTCCAGTGAAATTGCCGCCTTTGTGTACTTACGGACTGACGTGATAACTGAAAATAACTTCCATTAGCACTATAAAAACTCCAGCTGATACCAAATGAATTTCATTTGATACCAGCAGAGAAAAATATTGGCTACTGAGATATTCTTTGTTCATGGTTATTTACAGTTAGCTAGAATCCGTGTACAACCCAGGCAGGCAGACGGCTCCAAACCATCTTTCGTCGAAGACCTTGTGAACATGGAAGGTCTTCTGCTAAAAGACTGGCTTGTCTTTATTTGCTGAAATCCTAGGACCACTCGTGTGGTATCTGGTCTGCCACAATATGTGGAGACGCCTAGTAATTAAATCCCTCAGAGTAAGATGTACACAAATGTTTGAAATCCGTGGTGTCCCGACTCTTAACTTTCCTGCCTCCATCTCTACAGTTTATCACCATTCTGATTTGTCAGTCTAGGAGATGGTTGATAAAACGGATTTTTTTCCCCCTAATCTCAGTCCCAGTGTAAATATTACATAGCTGTTCCAAATGCACACAGAATCACCACTAAGAATTAAACGCCTCCCTATGAGTATATACAGGGGGAGGTATTCCCCTCAGGAACAGTCATAGGGGAGGGGAATAAGGGGAAAATGGGAGGGAGGGAGGAATGGGAGGATACAAGGGATGGGATAACCATTGAGATGTAACAAGAATAAATTAATTTAAAAAATTTTTTAAAAAAAGAATTAAACGCCTGTGTTTTGTTAGGCTCCTCCATAGTGTTTTACCCTTTGAGGGGTATCAGATTTCCCTCCCTGACCAGAAGAAGCAACTAACACAGAACTGCACACCCATTCTGCACCTAGGCTCTCAGTATATATGAGTGAAGGCTGAATAATTTTAAATATTTTAAATAGCATATATATGTATCATATCTGTTTTTCCATGAGTTGCTTTCTTCATTCAATATTACTGATTTTTTAATTTCTGATTGCAGCACACATAAGAGGGTAGGACAGGGAGGAGAGGAGGAGAGAGGGGGGTGCATTTGGCATGTAAAGTGAGTAAGTAAATAAACTAAAAACAAAACAAAAACAAAAGGTTGAGTGCAATGGTACACACCTGTAAGCCTGTAATCCCAGCACTCGGGAGGCAGAGGCAAGCAGATCTCTATGAGTTCGAGGCCAGTCTGGTCTACAAAGCAAGTCCAGGACATCCCAGGCTACACAGAGAAACCCTTGGAAACAAGCTAAACAGCAACAACAAAGATGTGCCATTTTAACTGTTTTTATTTATGTGACTCAGTGACACTAAATATATATATATATGCAATATCATGAAGTCATCATCCTCTATTTCCAAAACCTTTCCCTTCCCTTGTTTTAAACAGAAGCCTTGTCTCCACTGACTAGTACCTGTGTTTCTCCATTCCTCTGCCCCTGGCAGCTGATATCTAGTTTTGTCTCAATAGATGTGGTTACCATAGGTGCCTAATAGACGTGTAACCACATAACCACTGTCTTTTGGTATCTGGTGTTATTCCACTTAGTATATTAACTGATTTCCATGCTTTCTGGTTTATGTCACTCATCTTAATTATTATACAGAATTTTTAGCATATTGTAGACAACAACTTTTCCATAACTCTAATATTGTGACATAATAAAGCCAGTTTTTTTTTTCTGTGAACAGAGGGGTCACCCACCTGACAGTGGGACTGATGGCTTCCTCCATCTCTGAAGTCAGCTGCTAACCCGCTATGTCACCACTCTCAGCCATGTTCTGACCATCAGTAACTTAGGGTTCCTCTTCCCCGGGTCCTTTTTTTTTACTGGCAGACTTTAATTCTTGACCTTTGACAACCTGGTGAGTGTGATGTGTTGCTTTTCTTGCTTTCCCCAATGAGAACCAGGATCCTAGTGTCTTTGTGTGTTTATCAATCACCTAAGTTTCTTCTCTTAGGAAGTACCTGATCACACCCTTCACCTTCCTTTATTTTCCTGCCCTTCTGGTATCTGTAGAAAAAAGACAGAAACACAGGCAGACCTTCTGAGAATAACCACTTAACACTAGAGAGGCAGAGGCAGGTGAATCTCTGAGTTCAAGGCCAGCCTGGCCTACAGGGAGAGCGTTCCAGGCCAGCTGGCCCTATACAGAGAAGCCTGCCTGAGGATGGGAGGATTTGTCTCCAAGTGATTCTAAATCTCATCAAATTGAAACCGACCATCATGCATTCTTTTCGGTTTTTTCCCTCACACCCTAGGACCTTAAATTCTAAGCACGGTTGTATGGGACATGCAGCCCAAGAGATGCACGGGTACAGGTTACTTTACGAAGGTCTTTGTTATCGCTTTTGCTGCAATACATGAGTCAAAGGAGACTCTGGTCTTACTGGAGGAGCCGGATTTTTGTCTTTCTCTTAGTTGTCCGTATTCTTCAAAGAAACAGTCACGTTTTCCTCAAAACGCTGCTGCCTGGGTGATTGGCATGATGGCTCCCTATGTCCTTTAGGAAGCTGCCCCAGGACTCTTAGGCCCCTTCATAAGTAGAAGATGGACACGGAAGGTCTATTTTTCCCTTCTCATTATTTCCCCAAAATTTATTATAGTGATATTCTGGAAACTGATTTTGAAAGCATGCAATTTGTTCAATTCCCTGAAGCCAGGATATTACGGGATAATGTTCTCATAAGGGGTGACCTGTGCTCTCCACTTTCATGCATTCTTAATGAACAATTTGGAGCAATAAGTTAAAAGGGCCTCGTGGACTGACGGGGCAGAGGAGAAAGCATCCCAAATGTAGAAGGTTAACCCCGTTTCTCACCTAAAATGAAAGACATGGAATAGCCAGCTTCATTAGGCTAAGAGGTTGAAATGGGATCTATATTTCCTAAGGCTTTGTGTTAGAAGCTGTGTAGATTGAACTCTTTGATCATATGGGGCTCTGACTACATCTGCTCAGTGGTGCTCTCACACTGAGAGGTGAAAGTAAGATGAATCCCCCTCTTCTCGGGGAGCTTAGTATCTGGGTTGTATAGAGATGCAAACCCCATGTAGATGGAACAGTAATCCAAAAAAACAGGGCTAATGGTATTGGCATACAAGGATGCTCGTCACGAGACACAAATACCACCAACATACAGTAGGGAGGGACATCAGCCATCAAAATGATAAACAAAGGTAAGGTCAAGCCACAGAGTGTTAGAGAAACAATACCCATTGCACTTAGTAAAGGCGAGGCGAACTTCACGCAAGAGCATTATGATAGGAGGACCTCTTCATTGAGAAAGGTGAGGAAAATATCGAGCTTAAGTCTGAATATAAGGGAAAGTAGTTTATAGCCATAGAGGTGGGGAGCATAAGGGTCAGTAAATAGCATTACTAAGAGGAAGAATTGGGGGCAAGGGATACTCTGACTAAACCAAGCGAATAAATTATTTGCAGAAAATTGGTCAGAGTGAATAGCCAGGTAATAGCCTGGCAATGGTGGAGGAGGTACACTCTGTCAGACAACAAGAAGATGAGCTAAGCACAGTGACTAATTCAAGCTAAGCTAACCTAATGAGGTTATTAATAAATTGGCTGACACAGAAGTGAACAGCAATCTCCATAGTTAGGGTCTGATTGGAAGGAGAGTCAGAAGAGTCTATATTTGATCTCTCTTGCACACCTTTTTTTTGGGAGTCAGGAGTGGCATGGGCCTTTGGGAAGCTGAGAAGGAAGATGACCCATTGCAAGGAAGACAGGTTGTTGCAGAGCAGTCCGAACAGAGGGCACAGCCACCCTGAAAGCTGAGGAGTGTTGGCTTTATCTGTAGGTACTGGTGTTAAACGGGATGCATCTGAGCTGGAATATGTGCACATCACAGGCAAGGAGAAAACATTTCCATACTTGCTTCAGATAAAAGACATTTATTCTATAATCAGGCTACCAAGATGAGACTTGATAGCCTACGACCATATAGTGGGGAAGGAGGTTCCCCCTCGGTCATAGACCTAGGGGAGGGGAATAGGGTGAAAGTGGGAGAGAGGGATGAATGGGAAGACACAAGTGATGAGATAACAATTGAGATGTAATCTTAATAAATCAACAAAAAAAACCACATTTATTCTAAATACACAATGGACTCAATAATGACCACAACTCGATAACAAAAAGACAAAATGACACAATTTATTTTAATGCATGAAAAATTTGAACTGATGTGTCACACAAATGCACATGTACACACAAATGACCTGTGATTATGCTGAAGATTTAACAACATTAGCCAAGAAAGAAAACCAAATAATGGGGAAATGAGATGTCACCAAGAGCACACAGAATGTCTAAGATAAAAAGGAATGACAACAATTGGTGACTGTTGCAAAGAAACTGGAATCTTCTTCATATATCACTGATGAAATTGGAAAATATCACTTTGATTGTTTCTTATAAAATTAAGCCTATACTTAACTTGTGATTTAAAAAAACTATCTAGGATAACTTTTAATCATGAAAGGAAGAAAGCATGTGCCCAGAAATAAACTACACATGAGTACCTATGGAAACTATCAATAATACCCTAAGCCCAGAAATTACTCACATTTTCATTAACAGAAGAATGGATTAAAATGAACTAGCTACACAATAGAATAAATACAATGAAAAAGAAAAACCCCTTTAAAACATAGAAGAGTCCCCAAACTAGTATTCTTAGAAGTAGAAACCCAAAGTAAGTAGTTGATGGTCACAAAATGACTGCCACAACTGTACACAGGTCATCCAGGTAGAAGGCAGATGTCCTTTCTTAGCAGACTTCCACTTGATTTCCCCCTAAGCTAGGTCAAATATCAATAACTCTAAAATCCAGAGTCATAAAGAATGACTCATTTATCCTGACTTAGGCTAATTTTGATTTCCTTGCTCAGAGCTGGGATATATTGCCTTCCAGAGACATATAAGAACAATGCCAACAAAACAGAAGGAGATATGATACCACATAAACAGCTAGAAGGGCCCAAACTGAATTCTAACATGAGAAGAAAACCATATAAATCCATCTGTATCCAGTATAAGAAACACAGACGCTGGGCAAAAATGACCTATATTTTGCAGGATCCACAAGAAGCCAAAGAGCCTCCTCTTAGCCAGAAACTAAGGAATTCATTCCATAGGAAAGGGGAAACCAATAGTGTGATGTCACATAGCTGTTAAGACATGAGAGCCAAGGATGGAGATGATGCTGGCATCAAGAGACAAGTCAAGACATATAAAAGACAGTGCAGGGTGCAAGACTGAACTGATACCAGCATCCCTTGCTTTGGGCAGCCTCAAGATAAGGACTGTTTGTTTCTGAGGTCTGAGAGGTGGAAAACACAACGACAAGATGCTGCTGATATGGTTCTTGGTAAGAACTCCTTCCTGGCTAGAGCCACCTTCTGGATTACTCTCCTGGTTTCACGTCACCTTTATCATCTCCTTAAGTCATATTGGTGGGTGGGACCTTCAGTATATGAATTTGGGAGAGATGCAAAAGTTCAATCCATTGTAAATGATAAACTATTTTAAAAAGCTATGCCCCATTGCAAATGAACCCACTAATACAAGATACTTCTCTATATAAAACATTAAATTCTACTGTGAGGAAAACACATGGTGGCCCATCCTTGGGATGGAATAAACCCATTTTCTTTCCCTCCACTTCACCAACTTGCTGGTCTAAGAGATGGCTCAGGTTATTAAAGCCCCCGCCCATATCTGCATTAATTAGCCTTCTACACACTACCATCACCTCATCTCAATGCTGCCTGGAGCAGATGCCGTGTTTACAAACAGAATACATGGTTGACATATAGTAGCTGTGATTAAGTTAATGACTAGGGGCAAATATCAGAAACCTCACAGATCTTACATGCTATTATTTGGATCTATAAATGTTTAGACAGCTAGTGGAAGTTTGCCCTGACACCAGCATTAGAATGCATACTTGTGGAATGGTGTACACCCACATTCCTAGCAACAAGCATTCTTCTTCCTCACTCATGGGTACTATTCTGAGCCCAGGCCATCCAGATCTTAACCTTCTGTGCTTCATGGTCCAGTTCATGACCCATGCAATGAAAAGGATATAACAGATTTCACTACAGTTACCTCATAAGGAAGATCATGGACACAGATCTACTTAAAGAGTTTTTAATAATTGCTTATGTTAATGGTGTCAAACTCTCCCAGTGACACAGCCCACAAAGTTCTAGTAATCAGAGTACAGGTGTAGTATTGTCTCAACAGCCCCATAAAAGTCTCCAATGTCCTGTCAATAAATACCGGGAAGTCTCAGAAAGGGCTGTTTGGTCTCTTCCACAGCCTTCTGAGTAGCTGTGAGTAGCCAGCAGGCCAGCTAGACTTTCAACGTTATCAACAGTTTAATCAACACTCACATGGAATCGATCAGATACAGAGCACTCTACCAGGTTAGGGGGGCACAGAAGGAAGGATACAGAGCCTTTCCTTTACGGTGCTCAAAAGTTACCGTAAATGAGTGGGCACGTTGCATGGGAAAGGTGAGGCTTTGTTTCTAAAGAAGACAAAATAATTCAGTTGGGCACGAGGACATGTGAGATACCACATCCCAGAGGAGCAGAGTTTAAAGAGAATGTGGAATGAAAAGTCCGGCTTGGCCTGCTGATGAAGAAAGAAGCTTACTGTGGATCTAAACTTTGAGGAATCTAGGAGGCACGCCAAAGTTCGTGCAGCTATTCAGTTGCAGCGAAAGGTAGATGATGTCATACTTTAGGATCAGCTCTGGGTGCACACAGCCCTTAATACAGGCGACATAGAAGTCTGAGCTAGAGGCCTTACGGAAGAGATGGCTTACAGACAAGGCATGGGATGGAAAGAGACGGCCAAGAGGGATGGCCAGAAGAGAAATGCAAAATGTCCATGGCATCTCTATTTCAATGCGATGACATTGAAGGTCCCCCTACTCCCGTCCCATCTCCCCACTTTCTCCCTCTCTCTGCCTTCATTTGCATGCTATAATGACTTTACGGTGGTAGAGCTGAGGACTCAAGAGACAGCCTTCTTGTCCTGACAGCCACTACAGCTGCAAAACCTCTGATCACCATCTCCTGCTGAGCACCTCTTAGATCTGTTTACTCTTTCCAACTTCTGGGCCGTTTTGAGTCTTACTTGATCTCATTCTGCTAGGAAACTGGGCTGACTAAGAAATGCCTATTTTTCGGTGGTCTTAGAGTCAGTTTGTTATAAAGAACTCACTTTATGATCATGTAAGTATGATGACTGCGTATTTGTTCACTTACGACACAACCAGCTACAGACAACTCAGTTCTCACTCTTTGCTTCACAAATAGTTAGACAAACTCCCCATTGATCAGTCCAAATAAAACGGCCATGATCAAAATTTGGCTAACTTCTTTCTTCCTCCAAGTGGCCTAAATGTGGACCCAACCTCAACCTGGGTAGCACGTGACCACTACTTAATGTCCTCTCCTCAGACCGTCTTGGCCTTAAGGAAAGACACACCTAACTCAGTGTCTGATCACTCTGACATCCAGTTCATCCCATTTGCTGGCACTCACTCTGTCCAGCCTTATAAATTCCTCCCTATAGAGGCAACATCTCCATCTGTCTGATCTTCAGTTGACTCCCTTTACTGCTGTCTCACTTTGAATAACTTACAGGGTTATGTGCAGTTGAGTACCCGCCCCTGATCAACTCCTCATTAGCTTACCACAAGGTGCCATGATGGACTCTAAACTTTTCCAGCCATCTCCTTTCTGGACAGCTTCAAGGTCACTCCTCACACATCGGACTGTGGCAGAGGAGCCCTGCCTGCCTTTCGAGCCTTGTTTCTCACAGTCCTTCCCCTCGTTCAGGCCTCTCTTGGTTTCTTAAATACAACACAGTCATGCTTTGGGGCCTTTGAAAATACCCAGAATGCTCATTAGAAACATACTCAGATGTTACACAGATGCTATAGTTACCAGAGAGGGAAATCTTGTTATGTCAAATGGAGACTTTTAAAAATAGATAAGTTGCAAGCCACTGGGTCTGATAATGACAAGATATGGTAGATATTGATTTATATTCAGAATTTTAGATCCACCAAGATAGGAAAGATGTTTTTCTTCAAGGCTGCCAAATACAAATAGCTAAAACATTAAGAATGTAACATGTGTATAATTCCTGACTGTTTCATGGTTCTTCTTGCTGTATGTAGTTTATTGAATATATGTGTAATAACATAAATGTATATGTAAAAAAATTTTAGATATATTTAATAAAATAAATAAAATACAAGCTTCCTCAACTTTATGGAGGCATTTTCTTAACTGAGGTTCCCTCCTATCAGACGACTTTAGCTTGTGTCATGGTAACATAAAACTATCCCGCAATCCTACCATACATGAAGACTTGGGAAGCCACAGGGGAGGCAGACAAGTTCCACCTGTCGCTATAGTTTTCCACTTAGGAATCCAGTTCACAAGGAGGCATAGAGCCTCTTCCTGCCCCTGAGATCTGTGAATAACCCTGTTTTCTCATGATAAATTCTTCCTGTTAGCATAAATAAACAAACAAAAAGTAGATTGTGGAAGCACACACCAGTAGGATATGCTGAGTAGATGGAAGTAAGCCAGTCTGAGCTACACTGAAAGACAGAAAGACAGGAGAAAGAAAAGAAAGGGAAAAAACACATTGGTGAGCCACATTCTTGGGCATTGACCTAGCAAGGACTCCACTGTAAATGAAAATATGGTGATGACTTATGTTATGGTCCTTGGGTGTTACATTAAAAATGTATCGGTTAGGCCTAAGATTGTTAATAACAGACGCAGAGTCTGAAGCATACTTCAAAGCTCCCACCACAATGCTGGGCAGAATTTAAACTAATACAAATCTTCTCCTAAACTATGGTAAACAAAGTACTCTAAACTGAAAGATAATACATATACCCCAAGCATTTGCCACTAAGATGCTCCACTGGCCACTCTCCCCTCCAACCACCTTCACAGTCAACCATCTCACCCTCCAACTGACAAATCTCCTTACACTCCTCCTGGAGGTCCCTCCTACCACTTCCTGTCCTTCTGCCCAGCTGATTGGCTATTGCATCCACTCAGCATCCCTCCACACTTGGGTGCATGAAATATTTAAGGCTAGAAAGGCAAAATATGAGACACTGTATAGCTAATACTCACCCACGTAATCTAGCAAATATCTTTTGTTATCACTCAGTTTTCACATATGCTGTAGTACTTGAATCACTATGGGTTTTTGATGGGTGAACATCAAGAACAAGGCAGGAGTCTCACCGAAGCTCATTTTAATCTATAAGAGAAGTGAGACTTGAAAAGCTGAGCGGAGGCTCAAGCCCATGGGAAGGGGAGTCTAGAGCTGTGAGCACAGACAGGTGCAGACGAGAAGTGTAAATAGAGTCCATGAGCTGCAGACGTACTGCAGAATTTCCACATCCCTCCTGAATCCATTCTTTGCCAAGAAGGTAAAAGACTGATTGACAGTACACTGAAAGATGGCTTCTGTGATGTTGTGTGTTGAAAATTCAGTCTAAGGCCAAAAGATGGGGTGCTTGTGTGAAGCAATTGTGTATCTTTAGTGATCATTTTAAGGGATCATCAATATGGTGATTAGCTTGCTATTTCTCTGTGCCTAAGGAAGTTATTTGTGCAGGTTGCTATGAATAACACATTTGTTTAACTCGAGTCAGCAGTGTTCTTTCTCAACTCTACTGCATCAGCAACAGACTGGGAAAGAAATGAATTCCCTACTTCCAAGGTGAGCAGATAAGCAGCGAAGAGAATGCCTTTCCTTTGGGACAAGCCGCAGCCAAGAGGTAGGCTGGTGTCTTAGGCCTACCACTGGGTGCTGGGTGACATGTAAAGAAGAAAGTCTGATTTTGGTTCACAGTTCTGGTTGCTGGAGAGTACAGGCACCATGGTGCCAGCATCTTACAATGGCCTCCCAGCAGACAGAGTTGCATGTATGAGAGGATGTGAGGAGGGAGGCTGCTCTTAAGGCAAACACTCTCTTTGGAATAAATCTAATTTTGTGAGAACTAATCTGTTCCATGTGGCCAGCATTAAATTTTTATAAGGGCAGTTATGATACACCAATCCCTTCCTAAAGGTCCTACCACCTTTCAATGCCATTAAATTGGGATCTATACTATAGCACACGAACTTTGGAAGAACAAAACATATCTAGACTACAGCAGTTAGCAAGGTATGGACATCAATATCCTGTGATCCAACCTTTCAGGATAATGAAATATTGTGTTGGAAAGTCACAACATGGTCAAGTAATTATGACCAAAGCATGTAACCTTTCATTAGCTCATAATTTCTTCTTTGTATTTCTCTGTCCCACTTGCCCCACACTCAACAAGAAGATACAACAATAAAACACAAAATGTAGGAAAAGTTATAAAAAGCCTTATAGGAGGCCTGTAGGGTATTTAAGGCATGCCCTCAGAAGTCATGAGATCTCCCGTACAAGCCCCTGTGTTCACGGCATTGTTTTGAAAACAACAAATCAATCCTGCCCTGCTCTTATTTGAGGGGTTATTGCTTGATTCCTCCTGGATAAACCCCACCAGGATGTATGACCATCTGCCACACTCACCAGAGACCAAACAATATGGCTGCCCAATCTTGGCCCTTGAACTTCCGAAATCAAATGCTGAATAAGTCTCCCATAATAAGTTTGCCTCTACTATTTCACTGTGGTAATGTGATACTGACTAATAACTGATAATAGGAGAGGCTATAGAAAGTTGTCTGGGAAACTTCTCTTTCAGGTAACAGAAAAATCTATCCCCACTTTGATGTATGAGCATGGTTGTATCTGCAGAGTTTAGCTGTTAGCAGAGCTCATAGCTGCTTGAACCATGAAGGGTGAGTCTACAGTGAGAAGTATGAAAATAAAGGAAGACAAAAAAAATGAGAAAAACAAAGTCTATTTATTCTGGGTTTGTGGCAAGGCAGTCAGCCATGTATATTTGCTTTTATGTAGAAAATGAAAGGCAGGCAGAAAAATGGGGAAGAACACTGTGGTAAAAAGAAGAGACGGAGGCATTCATGTCCTGATTGGAAGCTACTGGCATGGAGAAGCCAGGTGCAGCTAAAAGCACTGTGGTGATATGCTCGGTGAAGATCCAAGATGGCGGCACCAATCACACACCACCTCTGATCAGCAGGACAACCAGGACTACACAGCAACCTAAACACCAAACTGAGAGCTACAAACACCAGTGCTGCTGACTCCCAGGTGAGAAGGATCCAAATTGTGTGGAGCACAGGTGTGTCCAAACCCTGGCCACCCAGCTAGCCCACAGAAAAGTCCCAGGGGGACAACCCACATTTGCCACCATCTTGAGAAAGACTGTGAGACACCCATGCAGCTTTGGGCTCGCTCTGCCTGTCTGCTGCTTACTGGGTCTGGGACAAAGAGCAGACAGGCAGAGCTGAGTCCTAGCACTGGCCACAACCCACATTAGCTGGCATCCTGAGAAACAGTTCAGGGCACCTAAGCAGCTTTGGGCTCTAATCTCTCTCAGCCCCCCAGCTGCTCACCAGCCTAGCCCATCTGGGTCACAGAGCAGATAGGCAGAGCCCTGCCATCTCTTAAAGGCCTGTGGAGCACCTGAGTAGCTTTGGGCTCCAATCTCTCTCAGCCCTCCAGCCACTTACCAGCCTGGCCCATCTGTGACACAGAGCATACAGGCAAAGCTGAGTCTAGGCACGAGCCACAAACTACATTTGCTGCCATCCTGTGAACATCTTTGGGCTCAGATCTCTCTTCACCCACCTGAATCCTACTGGTCTGACACAGCTAGGATGCAGAGCAGACATACCGAAATGAGTCCTGCATGGGCCACAATCCACATTAGCTGCCATTCCATGAGACGCTTTGGGCTCAGATCTCTCTCCACCAGCCATGTGCTTCCCAACCTAGCACATCTGGGACACAGAGCAAATACACAGAGCCCTGCCATCTCAAGAAGGCCTGTGGAGCACCTCAGTAGCTTTGGCCTCTGATCCCCCTCAGACCCCCAGCTGCTTACCAGACTGGCCCATCTGGAACACAGAACAGATATGCAGAGCTCTGCCATCTGGAAAAAGACTGTGGGTCACCTGAGTAGCTTTAAGCTTGGAACTCTATCAGCCTACTCCTCTCCTGGGATACAGACAGGGAACCCAGATAAGCTGAGCTGGATGGAGGCTCTATCACACCCACTGCCCACCATCTTGAGGAGGCTTCTGCGGAGCCCTAGCAAACAACTTTCAGCTTGTAGCTCTTAATGCTTGCTCCCAACCTGCCTGGCCCTTGTAGGACACAGACAGCAACCTCAGTAGAGAAACCTGTAGGCCTGCTAATGCCAGAGACTACCAAATGCCTAGAGACCAGTGCAAGAACACTACCAACAAAATTCAGAGCCATATAACACCACCGGAAACCAGTGGTCCTACCACAGCAAGCCCTCAAGATATGAGAGTGCAAGGAGACGACTTTAAATCTGAGGTGATAAAATCGTAGAACCCTTGCAAGAGGAAATTATCACTCAAAAGAAATACAAGAAAATACATTCAAACAGATGACAGAATTGAATAAATCCTATAAAGAATTACAAGAAAATTCAATCAAATGGGAGAAAGAAATGAATAAAACTATTCAAGACCTAAGGAGGGAATTAGAAGAAACAAAGAAAACACAAGCTGAGGCAATCTTAGAGTTGGAAAACATAGGGAAGAGAACAGAAACCATGGACACAAGCAACGCCAACCAAGTACAAAAGATGGAAGAGAGAGTCTCAAGTGTGGAAGATACCATCGAAATTATTGATACATCAATCAAAGAAAACGCTAAAACTAAAAAGTTCCTGACACAAAACACCCAAGAAATCTGGGACACTATAAGAAGACCAAATCTAAGAATAATAGAAATAGAAGAAGGAGAAGACTCCAAGCTCCAAGGCCCAGAAAACATTATCAACAAAATCGTAGAAGAAAAATTTCCCAACCTAAAGAAAGAAATGCCCATAAATATACAAGGAGCCTACAGGACTATAAATAGATTTAACCAAAAAAGAAAACCCTCCCTCCATATAATAATCAAAACATTATTAAATGTACAGAACAGAACAAAGAAAGAATATTAAAAGCTGCAAGAGAAAAAGGTCACATCACATATAAAGGCAAACCCATCAGAATTACACCTGACTTCTCAACAGAGACTATGAAATCTAGAATGGCCTGGACAGATGTCATGCAAACATTAAGAGACCACAGATAGCAACCCAGACTACTATATCCAGCAAAACTTTCAATCATCATAGATGGAGAAAATAAGATATTCCATGACAAAAAACAAATTTAATCGGTACTTAGACACAAACCCAACCCTACAGAAGGTACTAGAAGGAAAACTTCAACTCAATGAGGCTAACTATGCCCAGGAAAATACAGGGAATAAATAACTCCAAATCCACAAATCCAAAAGAAAATAAACATGCACACTATACCATGACCAACATAAAAATAAAAGGAACTAACAATCACCAGATATTAATATCTCTTAACATCAACGGCCTCCACTCTCCAGTAAAAAGACACAGGCTGACAGAATGGATACAATAACAGGACCCATCATTATGCTGCATATAAGAAACACACCTCAGCAATAAAGATAGACCTTACTTCAGAATAAAGGGATGGAAAACTGTATTCCAAGCAAACAGACTCAAGAAGCAAGCTACAGTAGCCATTTTAATATCCAATAAAATAGACTTTCAACCAAAACTAATCAAAAGAGATAGGGAAGGACACTTCATCCTCATCAAAGGAAAAATACGCCAAGATGATGCCTCAATTCTGAACATCTATACCCCAAATGCGGGAGGCCCCACATTTATAAAAGAAACCTTACTAAAGCTTAAATCACACGTTGAACCTCTCACATTAATAGTGGGAGGCTTCAACACTCCACTGTCCCCAGCACACAGACCATCAAGACAGAAACTAAATGGAGAATCAAGGAGACTGATAGACATCATGAAACAAATGGACCTGACTGATATCTACGGAACATTTCACCCAAAGACAAAAGATGTACTTCTTTTCAGTACCTCATGGAACCTTCTCCCAAACTGGCCATACACTTAGTCACAAAGCAAACTTCAACAGATACAATAAAATTGAAATAATCCCTTGCATTTTATCAGACCACCATGGATTAAAGCAGGAACAACAAAAGAAACAACAGAAAGCCTACAGACTCATGGAAACTGAACAACTCTCTACTCAATGACATCTGGGTAAGGGAAGAAATGAAAAGAAATTTAAAACTTCCTAGAGTTCAATGAAACTGAAGGCACAACATACCCAAACTTATGGGACACAGTGAGAGCAGTGCTAAGAGGAAAGCTCATAGCACTGAGTGCCTTTATAAAGAGAGATCCCATATTAGCAACTTAGCAGCTCACCTGAAAGCTCTAGAACAAAAAGAATCAGACATAACTGTTTACTCAGGTATTTAATTTTATTCCTTCTCAAGTCTCTAAAGGGGTTGAAGACCAGATAGTTTGTTTAGTTTTGCAATTAAGCTTAATTGTTTATGGGTTATGATGTTTTTAGGTCTAAACAGATGTTTTATGTGGATAGAGATGAGATATGATAGATACTGATTTACATTCAGAATTTTAGACTCTCCAAGATAGGAAAGATGTTTTCTCCAAGGTTGCCAAATACAAATAGCCAAAACACTATGAATGTAACATATATATATATATATATATATATATATATATATATATATATATATAATTCCTGATTGTTTCATGGTTCTTCTTGCTGTAGGTAGTTTATTGTATATATGTATGATAATATAAATGTATATGTAAAAAAAATATTTAATACAAAAAAGAAGTAAAAAAAAAAGCCACTGTGGCACTCTGTGATTGGGCAGTAGAACAGATTTGTTTTGTTTTGTTTTCCTGGTTAGTGGAAAGAGATTAAGAGAGTAGACAGTTATTAAGTTCTGGCCAATCAGGGTTGATTACTTCCAAAAGTTCTTATTTAGGTTGCATTATTACTAGAGTTAACACACTCTAGAATAGTTCAAGGATCATATGGAGGACAGGTGAGAAAACAAACATACATACATACATACATACATACATACACACATACATACATACACACATACATACATACACACATACATACACACATACATACACACATACACACATACATACACACACATACATACATACATACACACATACATACATACATACATACACACATACATACACACATACATACACAAACACACACACACAGCCATTATTTGTGTGCCTTTCATGTTCAAGTCTACCATTTACTAAGTAAGAAGAAACACTTTCTATTAACTGTTTATATTGGTGGCTGCACCTAGGCTAACACAACCACTTGAGAACTGGATAAGAGCTATGGGCTCCTTCAAGAAATAGACACATATACATGTATACTCAAGTTGTCATAATTTTTAAAAGTTGTTTTAGATGTGGGGCTCATTTAAGCATAGGTTCTCACCTGGACAGCATATTTGTAGCTTGTAAAGCTCCCATTTTGTAGGCTTTATTCACCAGTGCTCTCCACCTCGGCGCTCAGTGAGATTTCAGTCACTCATTCACCCGTGTTGAGCTGAGGAGCTGCTCCTGCCGACCCATATCTTCACCTGGCTCCTGGTCTTTCTGGATTAAAGGAGGAGTCTGACACTTATGTTCCCAGGTTCTAAAACATCACTGGAAACTGCTTATCTTCCCCCCCCCCCCCCCCGCTTACTATATTGCACAGAGCAGAAACAAAGAAGCATTGGGCAAAGAAGTTAGAATAACTTTATCAACAAACACTGGCGTGCTGAAGACTGTGCATGCATGGCCTGTGCTTCTCTGCTAGGGTGACAACACACTTCCAAGGTAAGATGAGGACCTCTATAGAACCTCATACTAAGGATGACTTCCATGTAGGAAATCTGCCTTTGCAGCTACTTTTCTATAGTAATTTGTATGCTTGTGTTTCAATTGTCCTGTGAGTTGTACTGGACTGTATAGGGCTAGAAAGTGTATAAGATAAAGGAAAAAAATCTTATACAAGAACTTCTATTTTTTCTAGGTTTAAAAAAAAATCATTTTTGGCAGGAGAAGATGAGGAGAAATCTGATTTTATCAATTAAACCATGAGCCATGATTGAAGAAGGCATGTCTGTTAGACCCGATGCTATGAATGTAGGACCTAACTGGATTTGTAATTAAAGGGCTGAGTTTCTGTTTTCAACACTTATTGGGAGAGTTATGAAAAATTCCTGGGCCCATCACATTAATCTATGTGTGAACAGATGATATTTAAATATTTACTTTGAACATGCCACTGGAAACAGGCACTTAAAATGCCTCATTCCTTGGTGTCCTGTGTTCTTGAGATGAACAAGTTACAAGTCACATAAACTGACGCTTACAGCATCCAGACAAAGTGTTTTCTTGTGTCTTTGTTGGTTAGACCCATGCTCTATCAAGATTGAAGGCTCATAACGGCATGGATGCTCTCACTCATCATCCTACCTTGTTTTATATTGCTGTGGCAAACATCATGACCAAAAGCAGCTTGAAGATGAACGAGTCTGCTTGGCTTATCCATCTCAGTCACTGTCCATCACTGAGAGAAGCTCAAGCATACCAGGAACTCAACTAGGGAAAAGGCGGGAGGCAGGACCGGACCAGATGCCATGGAAGAATACTACTTACTGGTCTGCTCTCCACGGGTTACACATCTTGCTTTCTTATACACCCCAGGACCACTTGCCTAGAGGTGGCACTGCCCACAGTGGTCTTGAACTTCCCACATCAACCATTAATCAAGAAAATGCCTCCATTAAGACTGTCCTGTATCTTGTGTCAAGTTGATAAAAACAAAGCAAGCCAAACCAAACCAAACCAAATGTAATCAGCAAACCCATGGAGCGCTAGGCCTATGTTGGCAAGTAGCACATGCCACAGCCATCATCTCTATTGCTACTTCCAAGAGCTTTAGGAGACAGGCACGGCTGACTGTCTGCATTTTACAGATTAAGAGCCTGGTGTTTAAGATTAAATATTTAGCCTACTTTCATACCATGATGATGTGACAGAGGCACCCACTCTTTGTCTGATTTGGACTCTTGACTCTTACCACCGAGGTATGATCCTTCCCTAATGTGCAGTGGGCATGCTGTGTGTACTGGGTTTTTTTCCCCTGGGGTTATATAGTGTTGTTTTCTTTAGAGATGAAGACTACACTGAATTGATTCTGATGGAGCTGGTGTTTCATCTGATTTGAAAGCTGCTAAATGGTAAAGCTTTGAATGGGTCTTGGGATAATAGACATGTCTTCTGAGTCAGTGTGTGAAAAAAAACATACAAATGCTGATTTAAAAAAAAAAAAAAAGACTAAGCATATTTTATCTACTGTCTGAGACACTAGCTGCTCCCTGTCTCAAAGGACTAATTAGAGGTTAATTAAATGAAAGTTGAAGTACGATTGGACGGCTAGGGATTGAAGTCAGTAGTTCTTACGTATCACAGTGCTTGGTATGCACGAGAAGTGGATCTGGTTATGGACACTGTAGGGTCACCTGCTATGATAAGGCTGCGGCGAATTAATTAATTAATTTTATAGTGCAGGGAGCTTAATCTAGGACACTTAGCATTCTATCACCAAGCTACTCCCCCAAGCCATGACACATTTAATTTTTAAAAAGAACAAATAAAGAAACGGGAACAGGCTTTGCAGTAAGTTGGGACATGCCCGTGAGAGTGTCAGAAGGCATGCTGGGAAAAAAACCTTGTTTGAGGTGGTTTGTCAGTTAATCTTGCTTTTCATCCTAACTAGACTAAGAGACACCTAGGAAATTGGCAAAGCACCCTTGTGAAGTGACCATGTCTGTGAGGAGGCTCCCAGGGAGGATTAGAGGGGGTCAGTGAACTGAACAGGAAAGGGCCCCCTGTCCATGGTGGCACTGTCCAATAGGAAGGCTCCCAGAGACAACAGAAAACAGATGGGGAGCTCACTGTGAATCTGCTCAGGTTGTGGTGGGCAGGGGTGCTGCCACTTCTGGCTTCTTCTGCCTCAGGCCACGCTCTTGTCCCAGTGACTTTCTGAGGGGCTCCCAGGCCACCAGCCTTAGACTGCAGCTGCCATTAGTCCCTCTTATACTGAAGCTTCTAGAGTCCTTAACTTGCAGCTGACAATTTCCCTGATTCTCCAGCCTGCGGGAGCCATATTAAAAAGCATGTAATTTCTGATAGAAGCCAATCTGATAAATCCCTTCTAGATATTCTACAGTTCTGTTTGTTTGGGGAAACTTTTATGAATTCATATTTGCAGAAAAAAAGACACACAGGAAATAAATAGCCTCTAATGAATAGCATGCCTTAGCTGAACAGTATGTTATTTTTGTTGTTGTTAACATAACACAAACTAGAGGGGAAAATGGCCCCATCAGATAGGCCATGGCCTTAAGACACAAGCTCCAGAAGGGCCAGGCTTAGTGCTACCTGGCTGACCCTTCCACCCATTGTGTTCTTATAAAATAGTATCTGTTCCTGGAAAAAGCACAGGATAATCACCTGTTGGGGACAGGGCTGCCTGAGTAACTGCGAGAGCATGTGGTATAAAGGATGGAAGATATCTGCTTAGCTCATTTTCCCAGCCATTATCTTTTCCCTATCAATGGCTCCTGGGCTGTCCTAATCCTGTGATACTGAACCTGTGTATTTACATTTGTGTATTACCAGCAGGCAAACGACATTTTGTTTTCTAAAAGGAGCGCTCTCTTTCTCTCTCTCTCTCTCTCTCTCTCTCTCTCTCTC
>OU015748.1:1334694-1347484 GCA_907169655.1 Acomys percivali
TCTCTCTCTCTCTCTCTCTCTCTCTCTCTCTCTCTCTCCCTTGTGTACTGTCCCTTGCTATTCAGGCTCCACTTCTACACCTGTTGTAGTTTAATCGCTGGGGACAGATGAGGCCTCAGGCAGCTATGAGCTCAAACAGAATAGGCTCAGGAGGTGGTTTCAGTGAGACAGCTCATTTAATGAGGCATGGGGAAGACTACTTAAACCTTTGGGGTGGGTAGGGGCTCCTGGGGTGAGTGTACATCATTGGCCAGGGGCCAGGGTGTTGGGGATGCCTCTGGACATGACCTTATAAAGGAAGAGAAAGTTTAGCATGGCTATCAGGCTGTGTGACATCCTTCCAGGGGCAAAGTTAGAGGTACAGGGCTATGTGTGCTGGGACATACGGGCCCTAGGCAGGAGAGGAGCAATACTACTCCTGTCAATCTCAGGACGAGATTTCCAGGGTTGGACATGCCTTGTCCCTGCTCTTGTTTCAGGTTGGCTTCCCCTAGTCCCATGGCTCCCCAGTTCTACATCTCTTCATCCTTAAGAGGATAAAGGTCACACTCTGTGTCCTCATGAGTGGTAGTCTCTGATTTCAGATCTCTGGCTGAAAGGCTGAGATCAGAGTGCGATGAGATTTCAGCATTGCTCTGTCATAGTCAGGCTTTTCAGTGTGAAGGACTGATAGATGCAAAAATGGTCAGAGTGTTGCAGAACTGTTCTCATAGGAAGGCAAGGTGCAGTATCCTGTAAGGGAAGTTTGGGTTTCTGTGTAAACTTAGTTATGTTATGTTTATATGCTTGTTTTAATCTCAAGTGTGGGATGTTAGTTTGGGCTTTAGTTTATCCACAGCTGATAACTGTCTCATGTGGGGCATGGTCTTTGTCAGCTAGTAATGGCCTGCCTCAAGCGGCAGAGGGGCGTGGTCAAAGACTCTGAGGGAGATAAATAGAAGAGCCTGGAGAGAGAAAGTGTGGTGTGTGGTGGTAATGTGTGGCATGTAGCGGTTTGGAGAGACCAGAGACAGCTTGGAGACAGACAGAGAGAAAGGTTTCAATGCAATGCTCAGAGGAGACTGCTTGCTGCGTTTGCTGTTGATAGATTGGTATTGCCCCAAAAGAACCCAATTGACACTGAAGAGCCAAGAGAAGAAAAGTGGTCTGCACCCCCTCTCTCCACTAACCTTCTTTCTCTCTTACCCAGAGTTAAGAGATTGGTAGAAGAGAGGTAGAGGCTTCAATACCCCAAATAAAATAGAGTTTAAAAAAAGAGCATCAACACTATCCACCATAGAAGTCAGTCTGGCCTTTAGTATGAAACTGCCAACAATAAAGTTACATACTGTGCAACACCAACAGCTTCTGGTGGTCCTTGCAGATCCCTGTTTCTATCTTGTCTTATAGGGCCTCACATTTTGTTTTTTGTTTTGTTTTGATTTTTGGGGAGGGGGTTGCCAATATTAACTCTTTGTCTTAGTCTTATTGCTGTGAAGAGACACCATGACCAAAGCAACTCTAACAAAGGAAAACGTTTAATTGGGGCTGACTTACAGTTTCAGAGGTTCAGATCATTGTCATCATGACAGGAAGCATGGCAGCGTGCCGGCAGACATGGCGCTTGAGGAGCCAGGAGTTCTGCATCTTAACCCAAAGCCATCAGAATGGAACTCTCTTCCACAGGCAGCCAGGAAGAGGCTCTCATTCCACAGTGCGAGGAGCATGAACATAGGAAGCCTCAAGGCCCACGCCACAGTGACACACTTCCTCCAACAAGGACAAATCTTCTAAATAGTGCCACTCCCTGTGGGCCAAGCACTCAAACACATTTGTCTATGGGAGATGCTCCTATTCAAACTACCACACTCTTGAATAGAAACAATGAGATCTTTGGATGTGCTTGGATTTGTGTTTTTTCACATTACCATAGAAATGTGCAAATGTTTCCAACTTTGATCTTTTACTTGCACCAAAAAACAAACAAACAAACATAAAAAGCATTAAAACGTTTAGAGCAAAGGCCTAGACACTAGGGCTCTTGCATTGCAAGCATTAGGACCCGAGTTCGGCCCCTAAAACCCACATAAAACCCCCTGGCACGGTGGTACATGTTTGTAATTACAGCACTGGGGAGATGGAGGCAAACATATACCTGGGACTCATTATTGAGCCAGCTTAACCTAATTGGTGGGCGCTAGGCCAGGGAGAGACCCTGTATCAAAACAACAATAAAAAAGTAATGTCCAAGGAGTTAAACTTCAGTTTGTCCTCTCGAATCCAAATGCATGTGCACACACACACACACACACACACACACACACACACATACACACACACATACACACACTTGCTCACATATGTGTATATATAAGATACATGCATACGCACAGAAAAGAAGAAAAGAAAAAGCATTACAAATGTGAGAATCGAATTTGAAACTCTGGGTTAAACTTGGGACAGTCATGTAGCTGGCTAGGCATGCTAGGAAGAACAGAGAAAATAGATTTAAGACCCACCTCTTCCAAAGAATAAAATGTGGGTAATAAGTCAATCCAGACACTTGCTAATTGGTTCTGATATCCCCAGAGACTCCGCTGGGCCCAGGAACTAGTGTCAGAATCTTGAGATTACAAGAAACAAGGTGTGGCCACCACTGCTTGGGCAGCAGACAGTGCCTTGGTTTCCCTCAGTCTTTGTGAAGAGCAGGGTAGTGGTGGGATTGCCTTTCAGGGTTCTGCAGGCTGTGATGAAGGCTGCCATGGTACTGGGGTACATGAGCAGCCTGTGTACAATACGGAACTAGGCAAACCTTTAAGGTGTTAGTTATCTGCTCGGCACAAAGTTATCGCAAAAGTTAATGCCTTAAAACACCAACCATTCATTACCTCATCATTTCTGTGGACAGAGAGTTTGTGTGTAGCTCAGCTGAGCATCTGTGTCTTTCTCTTCCCCCTCACACTACCATCTAGATGCATTCCAGGGCAGCAGTCGCATGTGAAGACGGAATGGAAGGAGATTTTGCCTGTGTGCTTCTTCATGGAACCGCTGGCAGTTTTAGCATCCTACGGTCTGTGGAAGTAAAGGCCCATTTCTGGCTGGCTTTTGTCTGAAGAGCCAATAACTCTTTAATCTCCCTCCACTCAGGCTTCCAAACAGGCAGGTGGCTTCTCCTAGAAGGAGCAAAGAAGAGGAAGGGAGGGCATCTAGGTTAGAAGCCAGTGTTTACAACCTCGTAGCCCAATTCTGTGCCATAGCACCTGCCATATTTTTCTTGGAAGTGAACTGATATCTCAACAAGTACTCAGAGAGAGAGAGGATTATTCGGGAGTGTGAACACAGGGGAGAAAGCCCAGCAACACTTACCTCAGGGAGTCCAAACACGAAGGTGGAACAAGATGGTCACAGCAGAGGTCGAGGCACATGTGAGTGGAGAATGGGAGAACTCGAAGCCTGACAATGGAAAACAGGCTCACGAGAACTGCACTCTGCACAGTCAGGAATGACAAATTGGCTATCTTAAGAGCTAGAATAAAGTTTGCTGAACTCACAGAAAGAAAATAGATATTTTTTTTTACCTTAAGGTTAAATATTCCGCCCCAAAAGTATTTGTTAAGTGCATGAAGCAGAACGTTTGGCATTTTTTTTGTTTGTTATAATGAATAACCTTCTATTTCCCCATAATGACTTTTTTAGAATTTTAATCTCTGATGGGGTACTCCCAGAGGAATTAGTGTCTCTTAATTACAGAATATATCTTCCAAATATTTAGTCAAAATTCACTTTGGGGAATAAAAGAGGTACTACTCATTACAACACAAAGTCAAGAGATGTGAAGAAAGATTCTTCATAATGTATATGTATATACATACCCTTAATATATGTTATATGTAGTTTTAGGCAAATAAAAGAGAACGTGATTCTTTATGGCTTTTTCAAACATCCTTACTGTTATTTTATACTCCCCCTCCCTCTCCCCCTTCCCTAATCAAAACTCCCCACCCGTTTCCCAACTCCCTCCTTCACAGGGATGTTAGGTCATCCTGTTAGCTGAGACATGAGCTTGCCCTGCAGCTAAGACAAGACTTAAACTCTCCTTAGAAATGGTGGAGCCCACAGTGGATCCTGAGGTAGTCACAGATGACCGCTCCTTGCTTGGACTGCCTCCCCAGTCCAGGGAATGGAGTGTGCACGAAGCAGGTGAGAGCCTCAATGGTCTGGACCTCAAAAATGACCAGTCTCAATGAAAATGACCTCATTCCTCTCACTCCTCTTCCACCACAGCCCTAAAGCCCTTAAAAGGGGACTGGATGAGGCAGCAGGTGTTTCCCCCCTTGGAGCCTCTCTTACACTCTGAGGTTCCTTCTCGTGTTTCCCTTATAGATCCACCACATTCCCTCTGCTCAGTCCTTGCCCTGGTTCTTTGTTTTCCTTGTGTGAGACAATAAACTTAGAAGCCCCCGGCTCAGGGTAGCTTTGGTGACAGTGGCCCTCCCGCACACTACCTCCCTAGGTTAATCTCACCAAGGGTGGAGAAGGGCTACATCACTCTCAAAGAACCCACATTGCAATGATCCCAGATGATCCCTGATAAAAGAGGAGGTGCCTTGATGATTATAAAAGTGGACACAGACTGAGCGGGAACTCTCTGGTCAAAAGTTTTAACTAGAAATAAAGGGGGTTCAGAAAAGGAGAGAGGACTGGCTTTGGTATACTCGGGATGTCTGAGGCAGAGAAAAGAGCAGAGTTTACTCAGGTTATTATAGGGGTGTTGGGTGTGTTAATAACAGGGTCTTAGTTTTTAAGTGTAAGAGATTCCCTTCTCGTGGTCTAAGGGAATGTGCCCATGCGACACACAGGCATGGACAGTACATCTGTAGACATCTGGGCAATCTCCTACATCTAACAGTTTCTTCCTTTTGATTAGGGACAGGCACACTGTACACCGAGTAGAGAGTGGATAAATGTTTACAATGAAGAATGAGAGAGCTTATATCCTCATGAAGGTGAATATTTGCAAAGACCTTGGGGGAAATCAGAGAAGCCCTGGTGCGGAGGAGCTACCAAAACTACAAAGAAAATCAGAATGTTTTATCCCAGACAAGAGTGCAGGTAAGAAGTGGTCTCCACCTTGTCGGTCTAGTGAAAACTCCCTAGCAGACACTAGACATTTTAAAACCTTATTTTTCATTGATTTAATATGTACCTGTGTGTGTGCGCGCGCGCACATGCAGTGTAGGCAGGTGTGTGTGTGTGTGTGTGTGTGTGTGTGTGTGTGTGTGTGTGTGTGCTCCAAAGGCCAACCTCTGCCACCACATGCCTTGATTTTTATAATTTCTCTTACCGGAACTGGGTGCTTATCAATTAGGCTAGGCAGCGCCCCTGGGGATCCTTTCTAGTGGTGCATTGTGGGCATATAGACCACCATGGCTTCTGAGGATTGACGCAGGTCCTTATGCTTGCACAGCGAGTCATTTCCTGATTGAGCCGCCCCCTCTGCCTCCCCTCCCAGCACCACCAACCCCACCTCCCATCCCTCCCCTCCCTGCTCCTACAACTCTAGATGTTTACCAGAAGCACCTGCACACGTAAAGCCTCACCTAGTCAGCCTGTTCTAGCTGATTTATCTTCCTCACTTTCTCACACTTGGAAGTCGGTATCACTTTATTTTCTCGTCTCCCAGCCATTCTTCTCGCTTCCCCACCAATCCACTGCTCCTTGCTCGCATCTGTGTATGCCAGAGTTCTAACCTACTGCCTCGAGTTGCTTTCCCCTGTTTTTGTTTTGTTTTGTTTTTCCAAACTGATGTGCTAACTAGCAACTTGTGCTAATGATACTGTTTTCTTTTCTCATAGTACAGCCCTTCCTTTACTGGATCCTAACTACAGAAAAAAATAGATACAGGTAGCATTCAGCCTTCTCTGCAACTGTCTTCCAGCCTAGCCTTGGGTGTCTTATAGGGAAAATCAAGAGAGGCTGAGATGGTGCCCCACCCCCACCCCTACCCCCGCTTCTCACTAAAGAAAACTTTTGGGAACACTAGGTAAAGAGAGTGTTGGTCAACAAATGGTTGTGTGGCAAGTGACTATGTCCTAATCTAAGCTCCAGTCTTAACTCAGAAACCCCCCAACTCCCTGCCGGGCTTCCATCCTCCTCTCCCTCTGAGATTTAAAGGAAATTTCCTTTTCTGGCCAAAGAAAGCAAATAACTCACATCCTGTAGTAATGGAAATAAACATTCCATTTGGTTTCAAGCTATTCAGTAAATAAAAGATATGGCAGGAAAAAAAAAAAAAAAAAAAAAAACCAGTAGCCGTGAGCACCATTACAGCAGCAATGGAGATACCGACACTCTCATCTTAGAATCAGTCCTTCAGGTAACCAATCATGGGAGCCGTAGGGTTACTTTCCAATCGAAGACCAGTGTCTGGTACCCAGTGTGCTCCTGATTGGGTGAAAACATTGTGCAAGAAGCCCTTCACACCTGAGGTTAGGGTGTGCACCAAGGATGCGTTATTTTCAGCAGCATAAAGGCTGGCACTCTGAACCTGTTAGCTTTTACTGGCCCAGTCGCCCCTCAAGTTTCCTAGGAACTCTGCGAACTCGCCCCCTCATCCCAAGCCGAACTACCTTAATCTTCATGTCCCTATCCTCATATGTTCTTCTCTAACGGTTTGGGATGTTCGCTTGTGCCTCTGCGCTAATGCCACTGAAACCATCTAGGAAGAGTGGCAAAGGGACACTTGAAAGTGCACGCATGATGCAGACACGCGTTGTAACTATTGGAGCATTCAAGGGCGTAAGTTCCAGATGGTCTTTGAGCTGTCCTTTTCAAGTATGAATATTTGCATTATGATAATATTTCTATCTTTGGTCCAACCTTGGGAATTATATATCACAACAGAATTGGGAACAATTTCATAAGTGCTTCTGAAGTTTTGGAGGGGGGTGGCTGGCTGCAAGTGGAGACAGGAAAAGAAATGAAAGGATCCAGCAGTGTTGTGCACTGTTGCAGATGGCTCTGGACATAGTTGTAACAGCAATGCCTGCTTAGAAATTAATGCCATGTGCTCCTGAACCCCACCGTGTAGACTGATGAGGTCTGCCGTAGGTTGGGAGAAGGTCCTCATTGCTTCCCAAGACCAGGGAAAATGAGATTAAAGACACCCAAAGGCCTACCCCACTGACTTTGAAGAGTTTAACTGAGACATGAGTTTCAAAGACTTTCTTCTCTTAAGATTTTAAACTAAAACAGAATTAATTCATCTATATCCATCAAAGGGCATCTGATTGCCAGCCTTCCTCAGCTCCTAGGTTAAATCATGGATGTTACTCAGCTGCAAGTTTAGCCCACCTAACTCCCAGGGTCAGTTTTGATTGAAAAAATGAGCATCATTCTCAGTTGACAGTTGGGGCCTTGATGGCTAGTTTTATGTCAACTGGACACAAGCGATAGTCATCCGAGAGGAAGGAACAGTAACTGAGGAAATGCCTTCATAAGATCGGGCTGCAGGCAAGCATGTAGCCCATTTTCTGAATCAGTGGTTGGTGTGGGAGGGCCCAGTCCACTGTGAGTGTTGCCATCCCTGGTGGTCCTGGGCTCTGTAAGAAAGCATGTTGAGCATGGCATGGGGGAGTACTCAGTAACGAGCCAATAAGCAGCAACCTCCATGGCCTCCCCATCAGCCCCTGCCTCCAGTCTCCTGCCCTGTTTGAGTTCCTGTCCTAACTTCAGTGATGGGCTACGATGTGTAACTGTAAGGCAAGTAAACCCCTTCTTCTCCAACTTGCTTTAGGTCATGGTGTTTCCACACGGCACTAGTAACCCTAACTAAGGCCAAATACCCTTGGGAGACTCTTGTAAGTCAGAGCCCCAAAGTACTGGGACCCATTATTTGTCTCCTGGGTGCTCCAGTTTCTCTTTGCTGCTGTTCTGGTCCTCGCTGTTTCCTGTGCCCATTTCTGCCCCCTAGGTCATAATGCAGATGCCCTAGCTAGGGTGTCTCATGTCTGAGAAATCCCTAACGGATGTGGAAATGAAGAATGGAAACAGAGTCCAGTTTACACACAGGAGGCAAGACCTCATGACTGAGCAGCATCATGGTGGCCAGAAGATGATGGAAGGCATTCCAAGTCTGCATCACACAGACCCAGGTTTCTCACTCAGTTATGTATCACCGAGCAAGTTGCTCACCCCGGACACTTTGGCTTATCTCTAGGTGTGTGTGAAATTATTAAATTTACAGGGTCGTTGTAGAGAGGAAGGTGGGACATGGAGGTGAGTCAGATGGAGCACATTAAACATACAACAAATGTTAGATAGCATTATTAAGGTTATTATTGTCAAGCAAATAATTAATTATTACCTAAGGAAACCCAACACCATGTCCTAAATGAGGTTATTAAGTAGGATTTCTAAGTAACCCCACTAGGTAACAAAGACTCATAGGAAGTTTTCATAAAGAAAAGATGTGTTGAAACAGCAAGCTTAAAAATCTTTTTGAAAGGAAAAAAAAAGATTATTTCACAGGGGGTTGGGGGGGGGGGGGGGGCAGTGAAGAATTCCCTTGGGATTCCCTAGTTGAAACACGTCAACAAGCTCTGATGAAAACACCAGGAAAGATTACAGGCTACACCAGGATATCAGATGATGAATTCTGACCGAAAGTCAACAGATGTTCAGCAAATCTGTGAGTCATTTAGAAGAGTGCCATGTTGTGTTATCACTATGCATCCCCCTGACTCAATGCACCAGTCAAGGAACGCAATACTAATGGGCCCAATTTATCTTTAAGACAGCTTCGTGACTGGTAAGTACACAGTGTCTGAGGTCCTAATAATCCAGTTTTCTTTTTTAAGGAGTAGATAGCACATTGTAACGGTTGCTAGGGAACCACAGGAGAGAAAGGAGGAGGCAACCTTGTCATCAAGGAGAGGTCATGCAGGGGATGATGGGCAGAGTGAGGAGAGCAGCCATCCACAGCAGAAAGAAGGCGTTGCTCTTTGGAAGTGTCGGCAACTCTACAAAATAAGTAGAAACTTGAAGTTTAAAAATGTGTGTGTGTGTGTGTGTGTGTGTGTGTGTGTGTGTGTGTGTGTGTAAGAGAGAGAGAGAGAGAGAGAGAGAGAGAGAGAGAGAGAGAGAGATGCACCTGCCATGGGCATATGTATGGATGTCAGTCCCTACTTTTCACCTAGTATGAAGCAGGGTTGTTTTTCTGTTTTTCTTCTGCATACACCAGAAGAGCTGGCCTGTGATCTTCCAGAGACTCTTCTGTCTCTGCCTCACATGTTGCCAGAGGTTCTGGGATTACAAGTGTGTGCCGAGGTATCTGGCTTTTATGCAGGATCTGGAAATCCTAACTTTGGTCTCCATGCTTGCACGGCAAGCACTTTACCTGCCAAACCATGTCCTTAGCTACGGCAATCCTGAGTTGTCGCTATGAAGATGTCATAGTTTTGTAATATGGTCAATATACCTCAATGGGAGGGTAGAATGAACCATTTATATGCACAGTTTTGGAAACTAACAAAATGACCACTCATGCCTTAGACCCTTTCTGTTGTTTTAGTCTACTGATATTTCAAAGTACTTGAAGTTAAGTTACTTTATAAAGAAAAGAGGATCAGGACTGCTGGAGCCACATGGGAACTTAATAGGTCACTTTTTCAGAAGCTGCCAACCATTTTTATGGGTGCCCTACTGTTGGAAGACTCTGCTGCTTAAGGTTTCAGTCCTGCCATGTCCAGACAGCTCTCTGGAGCTTAGCAAAATGGAGGACTCCCTTTCTTAGCTGAGGGATTCTTTCTGTCTGAATTCATCTGGAGACTGTCTCTAATTGTGACTCCCACCCCTGAGAAAAATCACTGTAGCCCATGGCCAAAACACTGGTTCAGCTTCCTTTCTCTGGGTAAGAACCTGCTGGACAAAGATATCTGGAATTCTTGGAATGTAGTAAACAAAGCATTCCTGGAACCTCAAGCCCCAATCAATAGTATTCATGTACTCTGGTAACCTTCCACCCTCTCCCCGAGAACTATATAGCCCTTTGTTCACCCCAATAAAGTGGAGCTGTCTCACTAAAGCTGATCCTGAAAGGTTATTTTCTCATGCTCACAGCCGTCCAAACCCTGCCTCCACCCCTTCGTGAACCTGTGGCTGATGATCCCTCGTGGAGGGGAGGCCCACATCCTACCATTCCCTAATTCCACAAGAACACACTTTGCTTCACTTTGTCTATTAATTTTACTAAATATAGATTAACATTTATAAACCTGCACAAAACTCAAATCCAAGTGGATCAAAGGCCTCATCATAAAATCAGAAACACTAAATCTATTAGAAGAAAAAGTAGGAAAGAGCCTTGAACTCATTGACACAGGAGACAACTTTTTGAACAGAAAACCAACAGTTCATGCACTAAGATCAACCATTAATAAATACTACCTCATGAAACTGAAAAGCTTCTGCAAGGCAAAGGATAGTCAGTAGGACAAAACTGCAGCCAACAGACTGGGAAAAAAATCTTCACCAAGCCTACATCCAACAGAGGACTAATATCTAAAATATATAAAGAACCCACAAAATTAAACACCAACGAACCAAATAATCCAACTAAAAATTGGGATGCAGAGCTAAACAGGGAATTCTCAACAGAGGAATCTTGAATGGCCAAGAATCACTTTAAAAAATCTTCAACTTCCTTAGTCATTAGGGAAATGCAAATCAAAATGACTCTGAGATTCCATCTTATACCGATCAGAATGGCTAAGATAAAAAACTCAAGTGACAGCACATTTGGTGAGGATGTGGAGAAAGGGGAACACTACTCTACTGCAGGTGACAGTGTAAACTTGTGCAACCACTTTGGAAATCAATCTGGTGCTTTCTCTGAAAATTGGGAATAGCTCTACCTCAAGATCCAGCTATACCACTCCTGGGCATATACCCAGAAGATGATCCACCATATAAGAACACTTGCTCAATTATGTTCATAGCAGCTTTATTTATAATAGCCAGAATCTGGAAACAGCATAGATGTCCCTCAGCCCCCCCCCAAAAAGATAAAGAAATGTCTTACATTTATACAATAGAATACTATTCAACTATTAAAAACAAGGAAATCATGAAATTTGCAGGTAAATGGATGGAACTAGAAAATATTATCCTGAGTGAGCTAACCCAGACCCAGAAAGACACAAATGGTATATACTCTCTTATAAGTAGATATTAGCCATGCATTACAGGGTTAACCATGCTACAATCCACAGACTCTAAGAAGCTAAGTTAAAAGGAAGGTCCAAAGGAAGATGCCTGAATCTCACTCAGAAGGGGAGATAAAACAGGCTTTGGAGATGGATTGAGGGAAGGAACTGGCTAGGAGAGAGGATGGGGAAGAGAACAGGACTGGTGATTAGGAGTAGGGAGAGCAGGGTGAGGGATGGTAATTGGAGGTGGGGGTATCTCTTAGAAGTGCGAGAGACCTGGGATAGGGAAGCCCTGGGAAGTCTAAGAGGGTCATCCTAGCTGAGACTCCTGGTAGCATGGAATATGGAGCCTAAAGTGTCCGCCTCCTGTAGCCAGGCAGGACTTTTCCAGTGGAGGGATAAGGACACCAACCCACCAACAAAACCTTCGACCCAAAATTTGTTCTGCCTACAAGATGTGTGGGTACAAAGAGCAAAGACTGAGGGACCGGCAACCAAAGACTGGACCTACTTGAGACCATCCCAGGGGAGACAACCAATCCCTGACACTATTCACGTTACTCTGCTATGCTTACACACAGGAGCCTGGCATAACTGTCCTCTGAGAGGCTTCACCCAGCAGCTGATGGAAACAGATGCAGAGACCCACAGCCAAACATTAGACAGAGCTCAGGGAGTCCAGTGGAAGAGTTGGGGGAATGAATGAGGAAGCCAGAGGGGTCAAGGACTCAAGAAGACTACAGAGTCAGCTAACCTAGGCCCATGGGGGCTCACAGAGATTGAACCACCAACTGAAGAGCATGCATGGACTGGTCCTAGGTGTTTGGCGTACTTTTAATTAACTATTTTTATTCTGGGTTCTTTAAATCTTTCTCCCTACTCCACCTCAATCCTTTAAAGCACCCTAACACCAGGCAGGGGTGGGGGAGAAAGTTAGTGGGGAGAAGGGACATAGTTTTCCTTAGCTGCTTCCTGCTGTCTAGGGTCATTGGGTCCTTTGGAGGAAAAATCCAATCCTCATTTCAGGATAACTCCAACTTCTTCTCCTCAAAAGGCATCAACAGCAGCCAGGAGCAGCATGGGGGAAGCACCAACAGCCTTCTTCTTTCTTGGAGCCCTCAGTCCCTCTTTAGGGCTGGCTTTTATCCCCACTGACAAAGACCACACCCCTGCGTGAGGCAGCTCCCTCTCAGGAGGCAGTTGTCAGCTGTGGACAAACTGGACTAAAACAAAAACATGTTTACATATAACCTAAAACGTCCACAATACCTAGGCCCCCTGTATATATGCAGCAGATGCATAGCTGGGTTTTCGTGTGGACTCCCCAACAACTGGAGCAGGGCTGTCTCTGTTGCCTGCTTTTGGATCCTGCTCCCCTAACTGGGATGCCTTGTCTGGCCTCAGTGGGAGAGGATGCACCTAGTCCTGCAGCAACTTGATGTGCCAGAGTGTGTTGGTACCCATAGGGGACCTCCCCACTCTCTAAGGAGGAGAGAGAAGGATGGGGTGAGGGGTGTGTGAGGGGGAGGCTGGGATGAGAGGGGCAACTATCAGGATAGGAAGGAAGGAAGGAAGGAAGGAAGGAAGGAAGGAAGGAAGGAAGG
>OU015748.1:1372266-1400013 GCA_907169655.1 Acomys percivali
AGCCCTGGATATCTGTGAGACTTGCCTACTTCTGTGTCTGCAATAAATCCTCCTTGTTTTAAGTTATTTATATTATTCATAACCAAGAGAAAACCATCCACCGCAGAGCCATTGCAAACATCCCTGGGCACACGAATGGCAGCAAAAGACTAAGCGACTGATAATGCCATGTGTATTTGGGATGTCAGTCTATCCGTTAACTCCCTTCAACATACAAACAGCAGCTAAGCAATACTCATTTGATATCAACAAAGACATTTCCCATGCCCAATCTTTGTGTTTTAAGCCTCTCTGGAGTCTGGTTCCCATTGACTTACTTGGATATGCCCAGTCCTTGAAAATAAAAGCTAGAGAACAGACTGTGGAATTCAGATGAAAAACAAGAGGCTTGGCATGTCCAAAGGAGACCACCAGATATAATGGCAACCATTTCTATCAATCACAAGGGATGCTCTTAACGGCTCTTCTGACAAAGAAATAAAGTGGAAGGGGAAGGAGGTGTCCTTGGTGCTGCACTGGAAAGTGTGAAAATGATCATTTGTATAGCACAGCTCTGTACAGAAAGCGGATGTACAGTGTGCAGACAGTGATCAAAATAAATACTGCAAATCACGTCTCAAGAAGAAAAGCCAGAGTTCCTTTTCGGCTTTACTGAAAAGGCTCATGGCTTACATACATCATTCCTTTATTTCCAGAGCCAGAGGTTGGCATGCTTGTCCTCTGACTGAGCTGCATCTCCAACACTCTTCTTTAAAGAGTACATAAAGCTGAGGCGCCCAGGGCTGGCCCAGGGCACCAAGACCCAGCTGCCACACTCCTGGAATTCAGGCCACTGTCTGCCACAGTGATGAAAGCCCGGATCAGGCATCTCCAATGCTTTGATTTGCAAGAACAGCTTGACATCCATAGCAACGTGGTTAACGTGAAAAACACAAGATAAAAACATTCCATTTAATTAAAAGCCCACAGTTCAATGGTAGTATAATTATTACAAGTGCATTTTATGGCTGTCTGCATTCGTTTTGGGTACATAAATTAATATGCAAATTTCCAGCCCTTCTCCTGTTCCTAAGCAGTCCTCCCTCCCTCAATCTTTTCTCCAACACGTCAATTGTGTAAAGCACGGCTTTTTAAATGCAAAATAAAATTCACATTTATGGTGCTTCTGAAATCTCTCTGGGCTGGTAGGCTTTATTTTAGATGGATGGTGTTTAATTAGCAGAGTTCCCCTCTCTCCAAGGGCCCGCAGGACAACGGAGACAGGGCTAAGGCACGCCCGTGGTCTTCAGGCTGGCCGGCATTAAAGAGTATTTTTTTTTTCCATCTCAGGGACCACCTATGAAGGTATTTGTGATTCTCTATTCATGACAGCAAGCATTACAGCGAAATAGTGTTCTGATTTACAGAAAAGCAAGTTCCTGACCCCTAGCCACATGAGCTTGATATGATTCCCCAGGGAAATTCAAGGAGGCATTATTTAAGACCGTGTGTAGGCATTCAGAAACATGGTGGCAGGCAGTAGACCCAAACATGGTGGCAGGCAGTAGACCCAAACATGGTGGCAGGCAGTAGACCCAAACATGGTGGCAGGCAGTAGACCCAGAACTAGTAGTGAGCAGGGCTCGCCTGAGAAGAGGTAGCAGGGGGAGGACTCCATCTGCGTTGACAGCATTGCTGAACTCGGTCAATAGTGAGCCGAGCCCGTCTAAACCTATTAATATATGCATTGACAAGATGGAGGATGTATCGATGCATGGTTGGGATGTAACATGTCCCTCACAGGTTCCGCGTGAATCCTGGTACCAAGTCAGTGGCGCTCTGGGGGAGCTTCGGGAGCTGCAGGAGGCAGTGGGTCCCTCAGAACCACAGATCTTGAGGTTTGGAGCCTGCGTCCACTCTCCCCTTCTCTCTGCTTCCTGACCTACCCAGGTGCGATCGGGCAGCCTAATGTTTTTAGCACTGTAGCTGAAGCTTGTCCTTCAGCCACGTCTTTCGTCAATGACGGGTCCTCGGATCTTGAGCCAAAATAAACCTTTTCTGCCTTAAAGTGCTCCCTGTCAGGTATTTGACTCAAGTGACAAGAAAAGCAGCTGAGATGATACAAGTGGCGCCATTGCTGTCTGACTGGTAACCCTGAGCTCATCCCAGCACCAGTGGCTCTGCGGTTACCTCCACTTCCTGGCACCCACGTGAGGACTCACAGCAGTCTACAACTCCAGTTTCAGGGAAGCCGTCATTCAGTTTTGGCCACAATGGACACTACATGCATGCGCACATAAACTCACATACATGAACACATATACACAGAAATGAATCCTTAAAATAAAAACAAACATCAGGTATCTGAATGGAATACATCAAGGTAGACCCTAAAGCCCCAAGCTTTATCTTGCTCTAGCAGTAAAGTCTAGTGTCTGAATGGAGCTGGGGGAAATGTGTTTGAGTAATTTACAAATATCCTAGGCCTAAAGCATCAATTACTGTACACTTCCAGAATTAAAACTCCCAAATAAAAACCACCCCAAAAGACTGAGCTTATTAGGTAAAAAAATTCAACTCTCCAAGTAGAAGGACTTTCTTGTATATTGAGTTTTGTTTGTTTTTAAGTTGTGAGACTAATCGTGGTGCCCTTCAGCTCGGCATGGATAACTAAGGAATAAAAAAAAAACCATTAAAATGAAACAGCATGATATAGGCAAAAGGGCAAGGGCTTTATCACATTACCAGTGTCAAGAACAGTGTCTATAGGATGTGGACGGTGGCTCAGGGGCACAGCACTTGCCTAGTATAAGAAAAGCTCTAGACAGACCCCCACGGTATCACAGTAAAACAAAATAAGATAAAAAAGAATGACCAACATATAATATATTCTAAGTAAATACTAAGTGGGCAGGTGCTGTGTTTCCCATCTCTACACTAAAAAGAGAAATTGTAGAAAATTTGGAAGACACATAAAAAGCACTAAAAAAACGAAAAAACTTCATGTCTTTTTCTCTTTGCATTTCCCTATGGTGAAACAACTTTATGTGATAATGAATTTACATCATAAAAATTATTTTCTATGTTTTAGATCTTCACAAACACGAGTTTCACTGTTCTGTATCAGTCCACTTCGTGCACCCACGTTCATTTCTCTAACCACCCACATATTGGAGGCTGTTTAGACTTTTACCAAGTACTTCACATATGGGTATTTAAACACTAACACACAAATATCACCATAAGCAAAGCTTTCTTTGTGTCATGATGAATAATAACCTTCTTGCAGCTGTACATGCCTAAAGCTAAACTGTGTGTGTGAACTCTGTATGTGTGTGTGTGTGAGTGAGAGAGAGAGAGAGAGACAGACAGACAGACAGACAGACAGACAGACAGACAGACAGACAGACAGACAGAGAGAAGCCAAGAAAGCCATTATTCTTCCTAAAATACAAATCCTTCCCAGGGATGTGGGGAGAGTGTGCTGAAGTTCGGTGAGCCGAGAGCTGGAAGCACTGACTCCTCCGTCCATCTCTTGCGTAACACTCCGAGCAAGCTTCCTGCAGCAAAGGCTTGATTTTCAGTTCTATAGGATGGACCTCGTCAGGTTGTTACAGTGGAAAAGTGATGGCTACCAGTGCCTGACATAATCCAGGGGAAGGCTGTGGCTCACCAGCTCGTTGGTCATTCCCACCACACTTAGGAAGCAGCTTGCAGAAGCATGCATTGTTTCTAAGTTTGGACAGGCTTGACCAACCTGGGGCAAATGGAAGGGGTGACTGATGCTTGGGATGGTGTAGGTAGGGTAAGTAACGAAATTCTCCAGTGTCCAGTCCAGGGTCAAGTGAGGGTGCAGGTTGCTGTGCTGACACTAAGAGTTTCAGGATGACAAGAGCAGAGCACGGGACGCCCACAGAAGGTCGTCTTGCCAAGGGGGAATTCACCCTTTATGGAAATGACGTGCATGTGCAAAGGTGCGTGCAACCAATATGGGACTCACGCTGAGAGGTGGCCACACGTGGTGAAGGGAAGGAAGTGCAGCACCTGCCACCTCCTGGTGTGACTGTAAGTGAGGACAGGGCCTCCCAAGCTTCAGGAACTGGTTAGCCTTAACGGTGCCACAGGTGGTTGGGGTCAGGGCTGGGCATGTCTCCGTTCTTGGCCTCATGTTCAAAGAATTGAAGATAAGGGCTCACACACATTTACAAAATAGGGAGGAAATTTCATTTAATTCAAAAGCGGAATAAATAGTAGAGCTATGAAGGGAGCACAGTCCACAGGAGCGAGAGTGCAATCAAGAGCCCCATCACTGCTTGGAACTTCCTTTGGTGGGGTTAAAGTGAGGGGGGGGATTGGTTGTTAAGGAGTATGGATACCCAATTCTCTATTTTGACTGATTGATTAGGTCATACAATCACTTCCCTTCTGCGCATGACCCATCCCATAATGCATCTGATTTTAATCACACTCGTGTTACTTGTGCATGGGTGTGTAAGATGGTAAATTGAGGGTCCTCCCTAGAACTTTACCTGAGGACACAATGTTGCTTTTCTTCCCACACACCCAAAACCAGTTCAGGCTAGATCGGCCTTTCTGTTCGTCATATCCATTCACATTGGGAATACACTTGACTAGGAAGTGTCCAGATTTGACTGTGTCTGGGGAGAGGAAACCTACTTCACTGTTCAGAGAAGAGTCTGTGGGAGTAGCTTGATGCAGGTGGACGTCTGAGTTCTGCTAAGCTCACTGTTCTGAGAGGGATGTGTGGGCACAGCGTGTGCAGGCCCAGGCACTAGGGACACAAGCTCATTACTCAGAGGGAGGTGAGAACTACCTAATCCAAACCAGTCCTGGTTGTGAAGCCTCCGCCGCATTCTGTCACTCGGCCTACTGGAACACACGGCCGTTCTCCTCTGGCCAGAAATGTTTTGAAAGTCAGACGAATGAGATAAAAGCCCAAGAACAAGCCCACAAAAATGGGCCAATTATGATTTTAAAAATCAGCTTCCATTATTTACAGTGAGCGTGCCTCTCCTAAGGGCCTGCCACTACATTCGGTGGTAATGTTCTAATTCTTTAATCTTTTCAAAAAATTCCAAATGTTTGCCAAAATCTTTTGTATCCATTTGTTTGGGCTGTTATAACCAAAGAACATACACCCAAATTATGTAAACAATAAAAATAATTTTTTTTTTTTTTTACATTTATGGAGCCAGGAAAGTTAAAAAAAAAAAAAAAAAAAAAAAAAAAAAAAAAAAAAAAGCCAGGAGACTCGTTGCCTCATAAAAACTGGCTTCTTTGGTCAGTGGTCGGCGGCTGTCATATCCCTTGGTGGAACAAGAGAATACTGGCCTCTTCATCCCCTATGGTGTACTAATTTTATTTTGGGGGCGCCATCCCGATGACCTCAGAACACCATCACATGAGGCCTTTAACTGTCTTTGGGGGGGCAATGCAAGCTTTCCAGTGCAACACTCTCCCAGTAGTTAATGACTTCAATCAAGAACCCAGAGAGGCTTTCTCTGAAATTTAAATCAATGTGGCTGTGATTACGTGAACAATAGCTAGTTACTAACGTCCCACTGTGGCTGCAAGAACAGCTGATTATCAACAGTCTCATCCCTTTCTACATTTAAAAGAATAACAATGTCCTCACTCTTTTTCCTTTCTCAAAAACTTCATGCCCTGAGTTTCTCTTGTATTCATTATTTCTTTCTAATGAGTGTACATCAAGCAATCATCTCTCCAACTGAATACATTTTCCTGTGTAGAATCACACTCACTGTTCCCGCCCCAACTTGACTTCATGTTCTTTCTTCTAGCCTCGACCGTAACATGGCTCTGACCCTCAGAAATAAACTGTGCATTGGCCCCCAAGGTTTCCATAGCCGAACCCCAGAACCACTTTGATATTACCTTGCACGGCAAACAAAGACTTTGCAAGTATGCTTAAGGGTCTTGAACCTGGGAGGTTACCTTGGATTATTTAACGGATCCTAAAGGCAGGCTCGGTGGTCATTTTAAGAAGTCACCAGTGACAATAGTACCTGAAGATTAAAGGGGTCACAAGCCCCAGAACGCAGGGGCCTCCAGAAGCTTTCGGGGGCAACAGTAAGGCAGCAGATTCCTCCACAAGGCGTCCAAAAGGAGCCAGCCTAAGTTTTTATTCTATTCCTGGTTTTTCTGGCTCCAGAGCTGAGCTGTTTGACAATGCTCCATTTATGTTTGAATAGCCATCAGAAGCTGTCCTTCCAGAAAATCTTTACCACCTCCCTCCTAGCACCTCCTCTTTTCATCTACGCTATGAAGAATTTATAGCCATCCCACTGTATCCATGGGAGACCAATTTCTGAGCCACCTGCCAATACAAAAACCAAATGATGCCCAACCTCTTATATAAAAGCCGCGGTATTTGCTTACAACCTACCCACATGCCTCTATGTACTAAAAATCATTTCCTGATCATCAAACTCACAATGCAATATCTAATTGCATGCCTAATATCCAATGCAATATCTAATTGTACACCTAATATCCAATGCAAATGCTGTGTGAATGGGAGGTGCGCTGTACTGCTTAGGGAGCAGTGATGAGGAAAACCTGTACATATTCCACATAGTTGTAACTTTGAAAAAATACCCTCACTCTGCGATTGGTTGAATCCAAGGATGCAGAGCCCATTGGCCTGGCCTTAATCTATTTCAATAGAGAAAATAAATTCACTTTTCAACTACAATATTTTAAAAATAAAAACATTTAGCTAAATTTAAAAAAAAAAAAAAAAAACCCTCACGTTCACAGCCCTGAAGCAATGCTACAAAGGAAACTTTAAAGACAAAGGTACAACCAGAGTGTGGTGTTGTCTCTCGCACATGGTTTCTGTTTGCTTGTTTTAAAACAGAGTCTCACTATGTAGCGCAGGCTGTCTTGGCTGCCTCACTCTGTAGACCAGGCTGGCCTCAAAAAAAAAGAGTGTGTCACTCGGCCCAGCTAAAACAGTTTCTGATACTCCAAGGTGGCCTCAAACTTCCTAGGTAGCCAAAGATGATCTTGAACTCCTGATCTCCTGACTTTACTGGCCAAGTTCTGGGATTTCAGTGATATGCTATCACATTTGGCTTTTTATGAAGTGTTGGGGATTGAACCCAGAACCACAAGCATGTTGAGCCACAGTTCCAACCTAGGATATTAGGTTTTTAAATCACTGGTTGCTTTGCTCTTGCAGAGAGTAAATCGCTCTCGTTGAGTTTGATGGAAGAGAGAGTACACACTTTTTTTTTTTTTTACACCAAATCTTTTTCTCTAGGGCATGGGTCTCAAGGCGATGGGCCTGGGGCCCCTACTGTACAGCCTGTTCATCGGCACTGCCTCCAGGATACTGTGGCTTCATCGTATCTGGAAGCTCTGGAGGGCGGGAGAAGGGCTCTGTGCACGGAGTTTCAGAGGCGTCATCTGTTTGGAAGGCCAGGCTCACAGTGCCTGGGGCCTGTGGCCATGCTGTCTGGCTAGTGAAGCCACACTCATGCAGAGTTTTTCTGTCATCAGGAAGCTGGTCGTCCTTGTACAGCCGCTACTGGTCCAGCAGCCACCTGAGGATATGCTTCGGCTTGAACACGGTGCTCCACTCTGGCATCCGTGAAAATGGCGGTCGTGCCGCATCCGATCTTTAGAAACAGGTCCTAAGGATGGGACCTATCACTGTTAGCCTGAGGTCCTGCCCTGGTGCCCACCCCATTTGCTGAGTACACACTTCTGGTTTTGTTTGTTCACTTTCTATGTTGATTTTAAGCAAGACAGATTACCCAGGAAGCTGTCAAGCTATCTGCTTATATTCTCCCTTTCAATCTTAACCTGAAATTTAGCTCTGATTCATTTCATTGCTAGATCACACAACACAATTATATATCTAAAAACAAAGTACCAAAAATCCAAAGGAAAAAACCCTGCAATTTCTCATTTAATACTATGAGCCTATTAAATTATTGTAAAGGGGCTTACAATGTGGCCCAGTGAGTAGAATGCTTGCCTAGTGTGCATGAAGCTCTGGGTTCAATCCTCAGCACAAGAGAACAGGTCAGAGAGTACAAAGTCATTCTCAGCTACATGGCAAGTTCAAGGTCAGATGCTGCCTATATATATATATATATGTGTGTGTGTGTGTATATATATACATATATATATATATATATGTATATGTATATGATGTACAATGTTTCAAGACTAGCTTCCGTAAGGACTACAACATTTCTGGCTCTTTTTTTTTTAAATTTAATTATTCAGATTATAAATCAATTGTTATCCCATCACTTGTATCCTCTCATTCTTCCCTCCCTCCCACTTTCAGCTATTCCCCGCCCCCTCCCCATATGGTTATGACCGAGGTCTTTCATGTTAAGTAGCTAGCTACATGCTATGTGCTATTTAGCCTCCGTGTTTACCATATTTGAACTATCATGGATGACTTTTGGCTTCCGGTCTGCCTAAATACCATGGCACATCCAAGTGAATGCATAGCCTACGACTGCCTACCAGTGTCCAGTCAAGAGACGGCAATCCTATACCTAGTCATCACATAAAGAGAAGGGGAAATATAAACATGGCAAAGTCTCATAAAATTCATGGGCCTTGGAGAGTATAGTTATAGCCTGCAGGAGGCAGAAAATACAACTGAGTATATTTTCATCTGGCTTTCTGCTCATTTTCTGCTTTCTTCCTTTTTTTAAAAAAAATTTTCCCTCTTCTTCAGTTGCTGTAATTATTTTGTCCCCATAAATTTCTTTCCGTTCCCTAAGGAGGTCCAGGCTGTTTTTCTCCGCTTTCTTATCTGAGAGCAAATCCCACAGATACTCATCTCCCACATAGGGTTCCTTTCCTGCTCATCTCTGGTGGAGCCAGGCCTCCTGGATGAGACAGGTGTGGACTGAGCCGAGGGCAGCCTACCAAGTAACCGGAGAGGCGCTGGTCCAATTTCCTCTGCCAGCAAACGTGCTGAGGGTGCTTCCTCTCTGCACAGGGCCCCTCCACTTCAGTTGCTTACCAAGTCATTTAAATGACTAATACTGTGCTGTTTACCAAATCATATTTTTTTTTCTAAATATACTGACCCCTTATTGGGAGGCATATGCTTTGAAATGCTCTCCCCAACAATACAGCAGTGGCTGGTGGGTCTTCCTCAGCTCACACTCCAGACAGAATCTTCTGGGAGGCTCTGTAGGAGGGAAGCTATGTTGCATTGAGCCCCTTCTGCTGATACTGGGGCTCAACTGGACATTAAATCAAGATTGCTTTTATTTAATCACTTTGACTGCTGATGTAGTTAATATAGGAAATAATTTTCTCATGCTATTTTACAAGCATATGGCCTTAATCTATTTGGATTACAGCAAGAAAATGTCTTCAACTAGGCAAGTTATAAATGATATTGATTTGTTGCCTATAATTCTGGAGGACAGGAAGTCCAAGGTTGAAGTACCCACTAGTCAGTATCTGATAAAGGGTTAATTTTTGCCTCATAGCTGGTACCTTCTTGCTGTTTCTTCAGATGGTAATAAAAGGTTTAATAAATGGAATACTACTCAGCTATTAAAAACAAGGAATTCCCGAAATTTGTGGATAAATGGATTGAGCTAGAAATGATCATAATGAGTGAGTTAACCCAGAAACAGAAAGACTCAAATGGTATATACTCACTTATATCTGCATACTAGCCCAATGGGCATGTCCCATGAAAGCCCTCCCTTACCAGGAAACTGGGACAGAGGGGAGGACATCCTATTGGGACTCTAGATGAGAGAACCATGGGAGAATAGCAATGTAGAAGGATCCAGTGGGTCCTAGAAACCTACAAGTAGAACATTATGATAGGCAGATTTGGGCCCAGGGGTCCCGCTCAAACTAAGGCACCAGCCAAGGACAATACAGGTGGTAAACTTTAAACCCCTACCCAGATCTAGCCAATGGTCAGAACAGTCTCCACACTTGAGTTGAGAGTGGGATATGACTTTCTCACGTACTCTGCTGCCTCACATTTGACTATGTCCCCTGGAGGGGGAGACCTGGTGGCACTCAGAGGAAAGACAGCAGGTTACCGAGAAGAGACTTGATACCCTATGAGCATATACAGGGGGAGGTAATCCCTCTCAGGAATAGTGATAGGGGAGGGGAATAAGGGGAAAATGGGAGGGAGGGGAGAATGGGAGGATACAAGGGATGGGATAACCATAGAGATGTAACAAGAATAAATTAATAAAAAAAAATTTTTTAAAAAAGCTTCTTTTGGGCTTTTTCACGACCACTCATGAGTGGCTTTCCCTCATGACTTAACCATCCTTAAAGCAGTCCCCAATACTGTTCATTGGTGACAATTTTCAGTAAGTCAAATTCAGGGGTGTACAAATAAACTCAGACCAAAGTGCACATTGGCCACACATTTTAGAATTTGATTGAAATGACCCAATTCTAAGTTTTCAGAAGCAAAAATAAACAGGCAGATCATTTCAAGTGTAAAAAACTCCATCTTGAATCAGTGTGTTCCACTTGAGTGTGAGAACACTTGATCCTAGTATGCCCTCCCCTCCCTGTGTCTACGTGGCTTGTCTGTGACTCTCTATAGCCTCCCACTAAAGCCAAAGTTTACTCCTTGGTCTATTAAAGTTGGTTTTGCTCTTTGGAATTGTCTGGGAATTTGGACATGAGTACAAAAGTTCTGGGGCAAAGCTTTTAACAGCATTCTGTTTCTGCCCACCTTCCTGGGAAACTTCCAATATTTGCTATGAAATTAAGACACCCCAGCACCCAGCAGATTGTGATAAACGAGACCTGCCAAGATGACTAGAGCCCAGCTTAACTAAAGCCCCTTCTGGTGTGGACTGAAATATGCTCTCCCCCAAAAACATCAGAACCTTAAGTGCTAACCCCTAGGCCCTAAGGTCCTCACGGTTGGTCTACATGACAGTAGTTGAAGTTATGACCTTGAAAGAGGTAATTAGGCTCATACAGACGGACTGCAATGCACTATGACTGGTGCCCTAAGAAGAGATTGTAATGTAGACGTGTCTACACATGAGAGAAAGACCCTGTGGAGACAGGACGAGGACAGCCACTTGCTTGAAAAGACGCCGTCCAAGAACACCACAGCTCATTTGAGACTTCTAACCCCCACAACCATGAGAAAGCACAGTTTGTTGCTTTGCTCAAAGCAACCTAGTCTAGAGTATATTATTCTCCTGACAGACTAATTGACTGTTCAACACAGTGTAATGTAATGACTGGGAACAAGCCACTGAGTTTGGGAGTGGTACTCCACACAGTGTCCCTGCTGTAACAGCTAGCCTTTATTTTCACTTTCATTCTTCATTGACAGTATGCTGTCTTGTGGTCATAATATAAATGGCATGCTTGTACAAGAAGAAGCCAAATGCTCCTGGGGATCAGGGGCTACTTTTCGTTTAGCTTTGTACCCCTATATTAGTTAATTTTTCATCTTTATTACAAAATACCTGAAGTAATTCAATTTGAATGAAGAAAGGCTCATGACTTAAGAGGCGACAGGGAAGGTCAGCAGGGAGGACAGGGAGAAGCTGGTGGCGGTAGATCACGTAGCTGAGGGTCCCCCCATCTGTGTGAGCCTAAGAGCAGAAGGAGGCATCCTGGCCTCTGCTCACCTCCTCTCTGTTTCCCATTTGTGCTCAGGCCCGGACCCCGGTCAATGTGATGGTGTCGCCCACACACAGAACAGGGCTTACCCTTCCATTCACCCTTTCTGGAAACTTCCTCATGGACACGGTGAATGCCACATTTATGTCCTTGGTGTTTCTCAAGTCAAGTTGACAACCTTATTGGTCCACAGCTCCAAAACTCAGGATGGCTAATGAGGAATAGTGGAAGACATGACCAAGTGCGGAGTACAGGAAGGCACAAGGGAGTGAGCAGAGGCTGCTTGTAAGAAATATATCCACAAGATATGGGAGATGGATGGTGTTTTGAAGGAAGCTTGAGGATTACATTTAGAATATGTTTCAGAGCTTATGTTCAAAGAATTGAGAGTTGTTGTTTGCTTGCTTGCTTGATTGGTGGCCTACTTATGTGTTTGCTTCCGGTGTTCCGTCTGCCCTCTGACCATGAAATTGCAGGTACAAATCTCTGTCTCTCTTCAGGACATTGTTTTCTAAAAAATAAATTACCCATTAATCAGACAACAGCACAGATTTCAACAGTGACCAAAAAAAAAAGAAAAAGAAAGAAAAGACAAAGAAAAAAAAACTGTGAAATGAAAGCACATGACCTCACTGAGGCCAAGGACCATGGCATAAATCACAGGGGCGCTGGTGGTGAGAAACGGCGAGGAGCTGCCGACAAGGAAGGCGCGATATCAAGGGCTTATCTCTGTGAGGAAGCTAACTGATGAGCGGCAGCAGGCGAGCGAGACCGTGCATCTGAGAAAAGGGGTTTGTTACGATTCACACTAGCCCTGTTAGACACGGCAGCAGCAACAAACTCATAGTTACGTTTGACGACTGGTGAGAAGTGACTATAGATAAGCCCAATATCAGTTATATTTGCACCGTCAGCTTCCCATAGGCCACGCCCACAAAGCGAAACACATCCGCGCTTGAAACTTATTACCTCTTGTACCAGTAGGAGGTTATGTGACCTTGTATTCCTGGGTTTCTCTCATGAAAGTGACAAAAGGGGGTGGGGTTTATCATTGGGGAACATAGGGCATTGTGATGGAGAAGGCATGGCAGCAAGAGTAACTGGTCATGGGTTGGAGAGATGGCTCAGAGGTTAAGAGCACTGGCTCCTCTTCCAAAGGTCCCGAGTTCAATTCCCAGCAACCACATGGTGGTTCACAGCCATCTACAATGAGATCTGGTGTCCTCTTCTAGCTTTGGCGTGCAGGCAGAACACTGTACACATAATAAATAAATAAATAAATGTTAGAGGAAAAAAAAAAGAGTAACTGGTCACATTGTACCAGCAGCCAGGAAACAGATGAGTTCCCTCCTTTTCACTCACAAGTAAGGGATCAAGTCCAAATGTGGGGTAAGGGTTTCTTCCTCTTTTAAACAGCTCTGGAATCCCCCACAGGCACAGACACAGGTACATTCCAGATTCGGTCAAAACTGACAGTGAAGATTAACCAAACACATCAAGAGAATTACTTAGTACCAGACGTGAAGATCAGCGGCAGAGTGATTGCCTGGCCCTCAAGAAGCTCTGGGTTCAACCCCCATCTCCACAATAATAACTATTATTCAATCTCTCTGAACTGTAACCCATCTTAACATGGGTATAGCACTCGTCGGGTCCTGGCAGCCTGTTATCTGCCATGTGCTAGCCTACTATGTGCCATGTGCTAGCCCACTATGTGCTAGCCTACTATCTGCCATATGCTAGCGTACTATCTGCCGTGTGCTGGCTTACAAAGTAACTAACAATAATGACCTTTTAGCGGTGTCATTATGGTTACACTTTGGCTTCACTCCATAAAGAGATGTAGTCAATACATCTAAGCATCCACTCGCCTTCCACAGTAAAGCCACATACTCATTATAGGTCACTATTGATTCATTATGCTTGAACTGGCACGAGAGCTTTGACAGGGCCCATTTGCACACCCACATCCTCTGTCATGAGCAAGTTGCTGTCGCTGTGGATAACTGACAATGCAAAAACTCAACTCAGAGCAAGAGTCTCTTCTGGCGCTGTGATGGAGACCTAATAGAATGCATCCGGGGAATATTTTGAAAGCATTAGGTAACTAATTCTTTTTGAACTTAAAATTAGTTATTTACTGATATTAGGGAAACCTCCGTTGCTGTGTTTCTGAGCAGTTTAACTCTCTGTTCACAGTCTCGCTCAGGCTTCCTGGATGGTCTTCCTTGACTTTAAAATCTTCTCATTTTAAAGCTGAGAGCTGTGGCTAAACTTGCGTTTTTCCATTTCCACTGTGGCAGACAATATCAACAGTATTTTTCTTTTTTTTTAATGACATAATTATTTTTTTATTTATTTTATTAATTTATTCTTGTTACATTTCTATGGTTATCCCATCCCTTGTATCCTCCCATTCTCCCCTCCCTCCCATTTTCCCCTTATTCCCCTACCCTATGACTGTTCCTGAGAGGGATTACCTCCCCCTGTATATGCTCATAGGGTATCAAGTCTCTTCTTGGTAACTTGCTGTCCTTCCTCTGAGTGCCACCAGGTCTCCCCCTCCAGGGGACATAGTCAAATGTGAGGCACCAGAGTACATGAGAAAGTCAAACCCTCTCTCCACTCAAGTGTGGAGACTGTCCTGTCCAAAAATATGGAATGTTTCATGAATTTGCGTGTCATCCTTGTGCAGGGGCCATGCTAATCTTCTCTGTATCGTTCCAATTTTAGTATATGTGCTGCCGAAGCGAGCACTCAACAGTATTTTTCATTCCCATCAAGGTAGACTAACGAGATTTTTATTTTAGTGCAGATTTCAAAATATGTGTCCAACACAAGCAATAGATGTTTGGGTAGAACACTGAAGCTTTCTGTGGATCATTTCCTGTCTTTGTGTTTGTATTTATAATATTCTAGGAAATAGGTTCCTGGGAGTGTTCAAGGATCCTGCCTCAACCTGGAGTGCCAGCTATGATCTTAAATCTTTTATCTGAAAAAAATAGTAGATGACCTTTCCCCAAATAGAGAAATTACATTTAGCAATGATTAACATTCTGTATGTTAGTGTTTTGTTATTTATGAGTAGGTTGGTTTTGGAGGTATGTAGGCAGGTTTTCGATGTTTACGTTATTTTAGAAACACAGAACCGGGAGCCAGAGAGACGATGCAGTGGGTAAATGTGCTTACTGCCAAGCATGAAGGTCTAAGGTCAATCCTGTGAACCAACATCTGGAAACTGCCTTCTGTCTTTTACACTCTAGCTATGGCAAGTACACACACACACACACACACACACACACACACACACACACACACACGTGCACAATGCATGTCTTCTCTCAAGGCAATTAGCCATTTATTCAAGATGACTCTGCTCTCCTCCTTTGCCCTATGCTCTGTGATAGACTAGTCACCTCATAGTTGGCTTTCTCAGCATTACTTTCCCCTGGGGTCTTGCCTTATAAATAATAAGTGTGTGTGTGACCACAGCTCTACGCACTGCCTCAATTAAATTCTTCTAAACAGAACCTCAAAAATACCCAGGGAAGGTGGTTTCCTATCTGAAACTTAACATAGCCCATTCCTCCTGCTTTGAAAATGAAGTGGAATCCCCCCTTGTGTATGAGAAATTAGTCACAGGAAAACTCAAGGCAGCCTAGCTAGCTACCATCAGTTGGTTTATACCTGTGGTGGCTTGAGGAGTGGCACTATCAGGAGGTGTGGCCTTACTGGAGGAAGTGTGTTACTGGGGTGGGCTTTGTTGTTTCAGATGCTGGAGCCAGGCTCAATGTCTCCCTCCTCCTGCTGCCTGCTGATCTGGATGCAGAGCTCTCAGCGCCATGTCTGCATGCACACCGCCATGTTTTCCACCATGTTAATAATGGACTAAACCTCTGAAACTGTTAGGCAGCCCCAGTTAAATGTTTTCCTTTATAAGAGATGCAGTGGTCTTGGTGTCTCTTCACAGCAATAGAAACCATAACTAAGACAGGATTCTTGGAAGGTACCACATCTCTTTCTAGACTTTTTCCCTCCACATTTGAAACTGTAAAGATTGCATTCTCTGTAGATAACAGAGAGTCAGTAAATGTTTCAAGTCCCAGAGTTGTGTTTGTGTGTGTGTGTGTGTGTGTGTGTGTGTGTATGTGTTTAAACATCCTACATTAAGCTACAGTAGATGTTCCTATATCCTACTTAAATGACTGTGGTCCATGTCTGATAGGGGATTTGGAAGTAATAGTACTTTCCAGGCTATAGTGGAAGCTGGCAGCTACACCTACAGGTGTCATGTGTTTATAGGAATGTTTGCGATGTAATTGTCTAATCTTGGCTAGAACAGAAATAGAAGCAAGAAAACAAATTTCAGGTTTTCATAGCTATCATGTAAAGCTGTTGATCCTGCAAAAGATTTTTTTTGAAAAAGTACAGAAATTGGAGTAAGCATGGATCCTTCTGGTTCCTACCTAGGGTCATATTTCCCTACCTTGAAAGCAAAGCCCTCAAAATCAATAGCTGTGGAGTTGTCAGTTTCTATCTGTTAGCTGAGCTTGAAAGACCAACCAGAATTTAAACAATAAACACCAGGTAGTTTCTCACATTGGATCTTTATTTTCAAATGAGGTCCTCTTCAAACCTGAGCTATTTCCTGAGGCGTAAGAACCCTGGCCCATTATTTGCATTCTTTCGCTCAGTTGTGTCCAGTATATAAGTTATTCATTTATTCATTCGCTCATCAGACAGTTTTGAAGTAATGGGATAACCAAGAAAAATCCGATATGGGCCCCCTGGACCCTTTGTATTTGCTGCTCCAGTTTCTGCAGTCTCTCTACCTTACCCTGACATTTCTCCCTAAAAATTCTGCAGCTAAAGTATGATCTGTCCAAAGGATAAAACAGTTTGCCAGCTGAAAACCAACTAAAAAAGCCAAACAGAAAAAAAATAAACTAAAATTCTGGAAAACTGAGAGCTGTTTATTTCACATTTTAAATTGAGGTGTTACTTCCTATATCGTAGATATGCAATAGTGTGTGTGTGTGTGTGTGTGTGTGTCTGTGTGTGTGTGTATGTGTGCACTAATCAGGGCCATATGGTGCACACAATAAATGTTAGCTATTTTTTTTCTTTTCTTTCTTTTAAATTTTTTTTTTTTCCGTCTTCAGTTATGAAGGAATCTGTGCACATGGGCACAGGCGCTTACTGAGGCCTAAAGAGGACCTCGGATCCCTGGATCTGGAGTTAGAGGCCCCTGTGACCAGGACAAGTGGGAACGGACCAGAGGACTTCTGCAAGACAAGTTAACTGCTCTTAGCCCTGAGCTGTCTCACTAGTACCCCTTTCTGTCTTTTGGACTTTGTTTATTTTTAGTCACATTTTTAGGCAGGGTCCCACCCGTAGTATCAGGAAACACAAGCACAAAAAAAAAAAAAAAAAAAAAAGCCATGATTGCTGACTCCAGGGTGCTACGGTAGCAAAGGGAAACATTCAAGCAAATAACGGGCAGCCCTGAGAGATAAATGTGGCAGCCAAGGTGAACATAAGAAGACCCTGGATATTTAACACAGGTAAACACAGAAGCGGAGGCCTTGGCAGAGGAAGGCCTTGAAATTTTGATGGCTCGCCTTTTCATGGAACGCTGAATCTCAGACCTGAACTAAAGACTTTGTAAGCATTTTCTGGCTGAATCTTATTCACACGCATGCACGCGCATGCACACGCACATGTACACGTACGCGCACACTTTACAGACAGAAATCCATGGGAGATTGCCCAAGCTACTCTCAAGCACACAAACTTCCATGTCAGAGGCAAGACTGAGGCTTGCCCCCCAATGCCCTCCATGTCCTCCCACAGTCACTGCCCTGAGCATGTGGTTCTGGACCAGCAGGTTTGAGGCTGAGCAGCTGTGGGTCCAACTAAAGTGAGGAGAACCTGTGGAAAGACACCTGACTCTGAGGCAAGTCATCTGTTGGCACTGGAGGGTTAAAAAATAACCTGAGAATGAGTGTAGAGCACTTGCTTAGGAAGCATGTGACCCTACGCGCAACCTCCTGAATACATATGTTTTCCATGATGGACTCTCTGAGCCCCATAAACTATATAACCACTTATGGTCCCAAATGTCTTATGTGAGGAAAAGAAGGCGCTGTACTAGAGGCCCAGCTCACACGCTCTCTTGTGTGCCGGAGTCCTGAGTGGACAGGATACGAGCCACCAGTCACCCCTCCTCATTCAGAGTCTCTGAACAAGGATTAAGACTTATCTCCACACAACCACCCCAACTACAGTCACCTTTGGAGCTACTGCATTAGCCTTCCACCCTCTTTTCACTTTGGCTCCTGTGTTCATCTCCTGATGCAGCAAATGACTTCCAACTCTAGCTACGGCAACACACATCACCCCAAGGTTCCGAGGGTCAGACAACGAGGTGGGAACCGCCTGGCTACACTGAGGATGCTGGCAGCACACCTTCTTCCCTGGAGGGGCTGCAGGAGAGCCCGCTTCCTTGTCCGTCCCAGCTTCCCGAAACTCTCGCCACCTTGATTCCGGGCCCTTCTCTATCCATCTCCAAAGCCAGCTCCAGCAAGTGGGCATTCTTGCAGTGTTGGTTCCGGGTCTAATTTGTTCAAGGACTCCATGCTGACCTTGATCCCGTTCGGAAGATCTAGAATGATCTCTTTAAGACCAGCTGGTTACTGAACTTAATTCCACCCATACCCTTAGTTTGCTAAGCAACGGTTCCGGAGATGAAGAAGGCATGCCTGGGGACCACCGTCCCTTCGCTCCATCAGCGACACACAGTCTCTCTGCTGACTCCACCTACCAGTTTGGACAAAACAAGAAAATCTGTGGGTGTGGCAGCTGACAAGAATATCCAACTCACTTAAATGTCAATTTTCAGATTAGCAATGAGCGTGAGCAAACCCCGCTTGGTACTAGGACACGCCTACGCAGAGAGCCGCTGTCTCTATTGGCACAGCTGAGGGGACAAGCCCCAGTTCATCACCAGCCCCATCAGGCGTTCTCTGCTACTACTTGACAAGAGAACGTAAAGGGTTCACAGGCTTTAGAAAGAAGACTTAGTATGAGCTCAGCATGGGCTGCGAGACCCTCTCTCAAAATAAGCAAAGCCACAGAAATGAACCTAAATCAGATTTTTTTTTTGCTATGGTGTCCTATGTGTTTCACTGCAAGGTAAGATTATGAAGCCCAGTCAAATTCGAATAGTCTCGTTAAAATGAATAGTTCTGTATCTAATTCACAAAATTAAATACAGGATATACTTATATAAAAGGATATACTTATACTAAAAAGTAGCCCTTGTTTAATGTAAATTGATGGTTAACTCTGTGCCCTATATTTTCATTAGCTAACTATGGCAGCCCTGTTGCCCTGAACCTTCTCGAAGAAGCTATGCTACTCAGAAAGCTCCATAGCCCTGCTAACCTAAGGTCAGACACTCCCTCTGCATTTGCTGGGGTTTTGTTTGCTTGTTTGTTTTTCTTGTTTTGTTTTGTTTTTGTGAAAAATAGCCACATCAGAAACAAACAAAAAAATATGATTGTTCGCATACCTTTGAAATCTATTGTAGGGCACTGATACATTAATTCTACATGGATATATATATTCTTCTATCTAGCATCACAAGAAGAAAGCCACAGGACACAATTTGTCTATAGTCACTCATCTACCAAAGTGGAGACTGAAGACTGGGCTTGTAGCTTGATGGTGGAGACCCTGCCAAATAGCCACAGACCCTGGGTCCCATCACTGGCAGGGCAAAAACATATGATAAACTAAATAAAATATTAAAACAGATCATAAGCATTGAGAATTCAACCTGGTTCTGACTACCTGGAGAAAAGTCATCCTTCCATCTTCCACACCCATCAGAGCTTCTCTGACAGGGAGCTGTGGCCTTGGCACATTCTGCCTCTGCCTACTCTCAGTTATCTGAGCATCTACATACATTCTAATCCTCTGCACAGGATCCTCTCCCCCTCCCTCTCCCTCTGCCTCTCTCTCTCCCTGTCTCTCTCTCCCTGTCTCTCTCTCCCTGTCTCTCTCTCTCTCTCTCTCTCTCTCTCTCTCTCTCTCTCTCTAATGAAACTATGTAATTACAGTTAAATTTAAGATAAATTCAGAAAAAGACTCAAAGTCAATCAATCATAGGACAGAGAGAATATCTCCTGCTGTCAGATGGCACCACAGCTTGGCTGTTGCCCTATTTGTAGAAACTTCCTAGGTTGTTTTTAAAGTCTGAGGCACAACATTTACTAAGCTGCCTTTCCCCTAAGTTGACAGGATCAACTTTTATTTAATTTCATTCGATATTGAATCTTCTTTGAAAGCCACTTTTGATTATCCAGGCTAAAGGAAGGTATTGCAAAACACCAGATAAGGAAGCAATTAAGTTTACCTTCAGAATATGTCATCGCACTTACACTTTGCTCACCACAGTAAAGCAGGGAGGCCCAGGCTCCCTGCCTGTGCGCTGTCCGATGCAGCCTCCTCCCCTCGGGCCCACAGTCAAGCCCATCTGTGGAGCAGTCTTCCTTCAAGGGCAGGAGTGAGGACGGCCATGCCGGGGACCTAGACGGAATGGTGGCCTCGCCTTTCCAGAACACCTGTCAGGTCTACTGTGAAGTGCGTCAGCCCCTGAGTCAAGGACACACTGGAAGTCCTTCTGAGTCACTAAAACTCCAAGAGAGGCTGCTTCTCTTCTCTTCTCCTTTCCCGGACTAGCTTTTGGGAGCATGAAGACATGCCGTTCACAACCTCTGCCAGTCAGGAGTCATCATCTGAGGAGGCATAGAACAGGAATAAATAGCCAACATGTGGTGCAGCCTTAAAAAGGAACAAAATTCTGAAACATGCCACAACATGGATGAAAAAACATTATAGTAAGTGAAATAAAAACCCACACAAAAGCATAAATATTTAATATATGAGCTAGCTGGAATAGGCAAATGAGTAGAGACAGGACACAGAGGTCACCAGAGCTAAAGGGAGCAGGGGGTGTGGAGTTATTACATCATGAAGCATATAGGTTCGGTTTTGGAAGATGAACGCATTATAGAAATGGACAGTAGTGGTGGTTGCACAACTCTGAGGATGAATGTAACACCACTAAATTATAAACTTAAAAATCATTAAAATGCTTTATTTGTTGCTTACAGTTTGCTGTAATTTAAAATCAAAACTATCAACCAACTGAAAATTTCCTCTTAAGGGAATAAATAGGCATATAAAAATATCAAGGCCGGTAATTTATTTACCCCTCCCCAAAGAATGTGACTTAAGAAATGATCTTTGTTCTAGAATTGCAAACAAATACTCTGAAGGAAAAAAATTGTGATGCTGTTTAATTCGCTCAAGGGCCAGAATGAGTTTGCTTTATAACATCAGAGAACACGAATGGGGCTGGGGAGAGAGGGTAGCGGGCAAAATTCCTCGCCACACAAATGTAAGGACCAGAGGTCAAAACCCTAGAACCAACATAACTGCCAGATGGTTGTGGCAGCCCACCTATAACAGTCAGGAGGTGGGGACGAGGGACCCTGAGTCAAGCTGGCTAATTAGTGCCTGAATCAGTGAGCTCTAGATTCAATTGCGAGACCCTGCCTCAATGAGCGAGGAGGAAGAAAAATGGTCAAGACTCCCAACATCGGTCCTGGGCCTCACACACATGTGTATGCACATACTCATCCACATCCAAACACATGCATTTCCACACGAGAAAAGTGATACATACACACAACAATACACATGAAAAAGCAAGGTATAGGACATGATGCCTTTACTGGGGGCTTAAGCAGAACACAGCTGGAAGGACCTGGGAGTGTTAGACAGAAATCCAGTCTCTACTAAGTTCTCATCTCAAGCGAACAAGAGGTAGCTCACCCTGGAGCCAAACACGAACGGTTATGTCCCAGGAAGATGGGTTCAGGTAGCCCTAAATGCTACACTACAGTTTGGAAATCTTTTCCTGGAGCTTCTATAATTACAGAGCAAAATGGGCAAACCATTGCACCTGTCAGATACATGGTGGGAACATCAGTGGGCTATAGCAAATGAGGAGAATTTTGCTGTTGACCTTGGATGCTATCTAATGACATTCTTAGCCGTCGAGTTGGTGAGAGATAGGATTTGTCAATATGTCCTAAAAAGGTAACAAAGAGGTGGCCAATAAATGGTTGCTATGGGGACAAAAGACAGCCCAGTATGCTCTGGCTTGGAACCTGCCACATCCCAACCCTCCATAATAGCAGCAGATACTATTAGTCATGGTTTTTGTTCCCCACCACCCCCCCTCATTGGGGAACTTCAGTTCACAATATTCTAAAGGGTAGAAACTTCCTAGGATGAGAAAGGTGTTACTAGCAGCTTCCCAAAAGATCTGTAGGATTTCCAGGGTGTTTGCAAATGCTCAGAGGAAACGCAGACTCACCCCAATCAAAACTGAGCGTGTTATCAGAGATTAACAATTGGATATAAAGTCAGGGCTCCAGCAGTGCCTGCTGCCTGTCTTTTCAGGATTCTACAACGTTGCATGTTCTCAGCTTTAGTTTTAATTTTTTTCGCCTTGCCCAGCATCGTTTTCTTTCTTACAGTGTTTATTGAAAAATATTCCTAACAGAGTTGACTTTGTTAAGTGTAAAAGAGGCCCATATACGAAATGGTTTGTAGAAATGCTTTATAAAACGGTACAGATTTTCCAAGGAAGGAATGCTAAACGTCTTACTGAAGTATGCAGAGCCATGGGAAAGGCAAGGCGTACTGATCAATGAATATAAACCTTAATCTCAGCCTCACAGGGAGCATTCTGTTTCCCACTTAAAATGAGTACATGTGGGACCCTGGAGGAAAACCAATCTCAAATGGCTTGGCCACTTCTCAGAATTGGGCATCATCCTCTCATTTTAAAAGCGTTCGCCGGATACACTAAAAGGGAAATGCCTACCTTAGTGGTAGGTTATTTGTGCAGCTGTAACACGCTGATAGTGCCCACGCTGCTGGGGTCAGTCAGGATTGTTAGTCACATGCAAATTCTTCTTGCAGAAATGATCTCTGATGTACCTAGAAACAGCACTGCCAGAGGGTTCTGGATGCAAACTCCTGGGGTCGCCACATTGTTCTTCCCTAAGACCACCGTCATATGCTTCCCCAGAGACACTTCTTTGCTTACCGTGTCATTTTCTCAAAGCTTTATACAAACTGATTGGATTCTCATAATGATTATGCGAAATGAAGAAGGCTAAATAACAGCCACCCAAAGATGCGATGCAAAACATGGCTCCTAATCCACAGAGCCTACACATTATCCCTAAGAGGAAGCCGTCTCCGTGAGGGTATGGTTAAATTAAGGCTTTTAGCTGGCATCTTAGCCAAGACTAGTGAGTTATACTGAGTCCAATCCTAGGCTTGTAAATAGACGGGCTGAGAGAAATTTAACACCTGTTTACACAAGAAGGGAAAGCAGAGATTAGGGTGGGGACAGTAGCTGAGGGATCCCAGCAGCCACCAGCAACTGAAAAACCACAGACGGTTCTTCACCAGAGTCTTTGCAGGGGCTATGGCCCAGCAAAACTCTGATTTCAGATTTTTTTCTACAAGACTAAAAAAATAATAAATTCCTGTTTTGCTAAGGCATTCAATTATGGCAATGAATTACAATTGTGTTGGAAAACACTAACAGATACCTTTTTAAAAAAATCTTCGTTCTGAAGATAGGGATACAGGCATGAAAGGATAGTGTACCATCCCAGCATAGCACAGATAGTAAGTGACAGAGCAAGTATTTGAACCTATACAGATGGGCTGCAGAGGAAATCCAAATCAAGAGTAAAAATTTATTCCCCTGAAGACAACTGGCTGCCCCATCCATGATGGAAAAAGAATGCGGCCAATAAACTATCGAGGCACTGCTCCGCTCTCCTCCCAGAATACAGAATATACCATAGTCTTGGAGCTAGCAAGGTGGACACTTGACAGTGGTGACAGCTAAGTTAGGCCTGTCTTTGCCACTGGAAGCACAAGCCTCTTGAGGACCACTGGAACTGTTGGTAAGGACACGTGTGTGCGCAGAGGTCTACATATCTGTCCAAGGCTTGACCTTATCCTCGGTGTCACTTTGCTGGGGATGCCTTGCCAAAGCACCGCCAACACGGATTCTTAAGTCACACAGATGTGCTGTCTCTCAGCTCTCAGGTCTGGAAGTCTGGGGCCAGAGTACCAGCAGCATAAGTTCCTTCTAACAGTCATAGGGAGAAGTCACTCCAGGCACTTCCTCTGGCTTCTGGTGGTGGCTAACTCTCTGGTTCTCCTTAACATAGGCTTATGCCCTCTCCTGCCTCTGTCTTTACAAAGCTTTTCTCTGAGTATATATATTTCTCCAAATATCCCATGACATGGGACAGGATCCTGCCCCCAAGGACCTCTCTTAACTTATTAGATCATCAACAATTCCTTTGCAAACCAGGTCACATCCTTGAGCACATAAGAGTTTGCAGGGTGTACAACTGGACCGATAATAAACCCAGCACATTTCACTCTGGGGCTGACGTGGTGAGCACTCAGAAAAGCAATTTCACTTCTCTCACTACCTCGCGCAGCATCTGAAAGCACACCTGGTGCTTGCTGCACGCTCACTTTCTGTCTTGCTAGTGCTTATTTCAGCAGATTCTCACAACAGACTGTCTGTTCTATTTTCGACTCTTGCAGCACCATAACTTCAAAGCCGGAGACAAGATTGCATTACAACCATTTTTTAAGTCTCTGAATTTTTACATTATACTATAGCCCCAAAATGTTAAGAGTTTGAGGCGATGAAGCTCCACTTTGATCAATTACCCTTCCCTCTGATCAAAATGAGAAATGTCCCCCATAGGCTCAAGTGTCTGAATACTGGTCTCCAATTGGTGAGGTTTTTGAGAGGTTATGGGACTTGGGGCCTTGTTGGAAGATGTATTGAGTCACTGGGGAAGACCTTGAGGTATTATATCCTAATTCATCTCCCTCTCCTCTCTCTCTCTCTCCCTCCCTCCCTCCTCCTCCTTCTATCTCTCCTCTCTCTCTCTCTCTCTCTGTCTCTCTGTCTCTCTCTCTGTGTCTCTGTCTCTGTCTCTGTCTCTGTCTCTGTCTCTCTCTCTCTCTCTCTCTCTCTCTCTCTCTCTCTCTCTCTCTCTCCCTCCCTCCCTCCGGTGTACATATGAAATGTGGCCTCTCTGTCCTGACTGCCAGGCATTCTCCTGCCGCTGTACCTTACTTGCCGTGGTTTACTGCATCCCCTCTGGAACTTCAAGCTAAAATAAACCCTTTTCTCCTCTGTGCTGTGTGCTGGTTGTTGGTAAGGTTTTCTATCACGGCAGAAGAAAACTAATGCACCCTTGATTAAAAGCAAACCCTCCACCTCACAGTTTAATTTCTTCACTCCCCTTGTACCTCTTGGTGTTGAGATTTTCTCTAGTAAACCCTCAGCTCCATCTACGACTTCCTCAATACCAAGGCCAGGACCTTCTGACCAAGAACCCCACATACACACTTCTTGTCATGTACAAGAAATGTCTTGGGTGGATGAACCTGGACTTCTAGGTGGCTGAGTGCTCCTACCTTTAAGATTAAGGAGTTTACAGCACTGAGAGTCAAGCAGCTAAAGCCGAATGAATCTTTCAAAGAGTCTGGAATTGCAAACAGAGCTGCCTGTTAGAACTTATCACCTCAAGGTCAATACTGCAGCATTTCCTAGGTCATCTGCAAGCTTTTACAGAGCAGCCAAAAACCAAGTCACTCTGAACCAATGTGAACAGATGAGTTTGAACAACTTAGTGCATGTGCCTTTGTAGGTCTGTTTGGTGGTGTGTATCACATGTTTTGTGCTTTTTCTGGTGAGTTCCCTAGTTGAAATGCCCTCTGAATCTAATGCTCAGGAGCTGTCTAGAATACCTAAGGGAGGAAGGCAGTGAGAGGAAAGGTGACTTTGCCAATTGTTCAAATTCCTGAAAGTGACCATATGCAAGCTGAATGGTTGTGCTCAATTAAATACCATATGTCAGGAAAACTTGCCCCAGGCATAAATCGGTCCTGAGTTCAGTGTTAACAAAGCAAAGACATCTATTAAATGGCATCTTTAAGGGCAAATGAGACAGCTTTGAGGTGGGAGTGCCTGAATTCCATCTCCAGAGACCAGAGACTGAAAGAAAAGAAGTGACTTCTGCAAGTTATCGTCTGCCTTCTACGTGTCTGTCATAACACACAAGTGTGCACCTGCTACACACACACACAGAAGCACATACACAAATGTACACACACATACACACACATACATACACATATATACACACACATACACACACATATACACACACATACACACTTACATACATACACACATACATATACATACATACACACATAAAACATATACACACATACACACATGCGCGCACACACACACATACACACACAACACACACACACACACACACACGACAAGGTTATATACTGACAAGCTGATGAGATGTGGCTAGAGCTCTGTGGGAACCAAACCCTGCGCTTGCTCTGGAAGCATTGGCCTGGCGTGCACTAATTAGTGTTGGCTATGACGTGACAGAAGTCACCTCGAACAACAAGTAAAGCCATTACTTTACTACCCTATTGATCATTACTATGGAATCCTAAGTACCTAGCCTAGTGCCTCTTCCAAGAAGGAACAAGTGAATCCATGCACTAAGAAACATCACCCAGTGGCCCATGGCAGCCATGCCCTCTGTCCTTGAGAATTACAGGTAGCCAGGGTCTTCCCCAAAGCATGATCCCTGTCCACAATCAGGGGACTGTTCTGCTGTTTAAGATCATATTCTACCAATACTGCCACTGCTGCAAAAATTCTCCGCCTATGCTTGGCACTTTCACAACTAGACTTTCGTGGCTGCTGGCGCTCTGTAGCCTTCACTTTCACCCTAGGGTACAGCTTGTTGGCAAGCGTTGCTGCTTCTAGAGGAGGGATGGGACAGGGGGATCTAATTTACCTGCTCCAGCCAGCAGTGCCACCAGAAAGCAGATTTGAAGCCCCTGGGGTGTGTGTTATAACCCTTAGCCAGCATCCATTTCCTCAAAGTGAAGTCATTTTCCGAAGAGAATGACTTCACATTTCAGTAATTGGAGATGCCACTGTAACCAGAATTGCGACATTAGTGCTTCGGCATTGGGGCAACTGGGGACTTAACATTTTACTTTGTTGTGTTGCACTGTAAATGTTCCCACTGTCAGAAGAGAGTTGGGAGGACAGCCTTCACCCAGAAGCACCTCAGAGCTAATTTAGCATGAGGGATCGAGGCTGCTTCCTCAGCTAAGTTGTCCTGGAAGCACAAGGAGTGGGAGAAGGAGGAAGTTACATCCACGGCCCCGAGCGTTTGCTTTAATCTTCTCCCTCAGCACAATTATCCCGCTAGGCATTGACAAGTCTACTACCCAATTTATGGTGCTCTGGAATTGTAAAGAGGCACGAATTGCTCCCATTTTGGTTGGGAGAGATAAACCACAGTCACTTAGGAGTGGGCCTCAAAGGGGAATGCCATTGTCAGCCAGAGCCATGCCAGTCCCGATGGAGGGCTCAGGAGGGACTGACTCCTGAAGAGTGCCTGTGACAGTAAGGAGAGTAGAGATGCTGGCCTGCACAGCTTGGGAGGAGTGCTGCCAAATGTAAATTCTGTGGCATTGAGTCCTATATGACATGCCGTGTTTCTTCTTGTCTGTGGGGCCTGGGAGCCCTGGAACCAGGGGAGCCAGGCTGGAGCAAGAGTGAGGTCAAGGCGTGTCCAAACCTCAGAAATCTTGTCCTGAGATGGTCAGGAAAAGAACTGCTCCCCCAACCCTACCCAGGCCTTCATGTCAGGTGCATGATGCCCCGGAGCCCTCACCCTTGCTCCCCAAGGAAGTCACATAGCCCAGTAGCCAAGTTAAACCTCCTTTCCCCTCCCCTTACAAGGTCAAAGTCCAGCAATACCCAGAATTCCTCCTTATGCAAATGAGGCATTCCCAGCAGCCTGGCTTCAGCCAATAATGAACACACACACACACACACACACACACACACACACACACACACACACA
>OU015748.1:1402111-1422718 GCA_907169655.1 Acomys percivali
TGCTGTCCGTTACAGATGCTGCCTTCCTGCCGTGGCTGTCACTGAAGCTCAGCAAGTTTCAGAGAAAACTGACTTTTTCCATTTCACTTAACAAAAGGTACTCTATACTATGACAGTGGGATAACTTTGAATTTTTGGAGATGTTTTAATATTTTATTATGTATCTTCATGTTGTATACTGTAAAGCTATATTATAGGGCCCTCATGCGTTGTACACTGTAAAGATACACTTTAGGACTCCATGATGTTTTATACTATGTAGCTATTTTTAAGGTAAGAGGAAATCACCCAGAGTGATCTCTTCTGTATCTTTTCCTTTCATTCGTGCCGAGGCAACATTTCTTCAGAAGACAAAGGAGTTTAAAGAGATTTGAAGCCCCATCATAAGCTCCCAAGTTCTGAAGAACTACACAATAAAATGGTGCCTTTCTTGGAGTCTGGGCGAAGACTGCTCCCACCTTTCTATTGTAACTAGGTCTCTGTTAGGGACATAACAGATTGCCAACAATTTGTCTCCAGCCATCAGGAAAGTAGGTGTAGCTTTGTCCTGGCATTTCAGAATTGCTGTTCAGAGCCACCATATCTAGAGGGAGCTGAGATTGCATGACCATCCAGTCTTTAAGACCAGGGTTGGTGAGCCAGCACCCAGCCACACATTCACACCTTGGAACCAACAGAGCACAGCATCCTTATGGGAACGTGAGCATGACACTGAGCAGTGTAGACCTTGCATGGCTGGTCCCTTATGCCTACTGCATCTTAAACCTTTCGTCATAAGCTACTGGACACATTAGTTTCTCATCTGCTGCCTTGCAGTTAGACAGCTTGTATTATTCCTGGGAGCTTACTAGTTAAAAAATTAGTGACCTGAAAAATATTCCTGCTCCAGATCATTCATTTTTTCTGAGATTATTTCCTTAAAATATATTTTCAATGGTGGCAGAATCACTAAGTCAAACAGAACAATGTTTTTACGTTTCTTTTTTGTTCGTTTTTGTTTTTTGTTTTTGGGACAGGGTTTCTCTGTGTAGCCTTGGCTGTCCTGGACTCGCTTTGTAGACCAGGCTGGCCTCGAACTCACAGCGATCCGCCAGCCTCTGCCTCCCAAGCGCTGGGATTACAGGCGTGCACCACCACGCCTGGCTGTTTTTAGGTTTCTTAATAGCTACTTCAAAGTTCTACATTTGGCACTAATGTCTACACCAGCACAGTCTCTCCAATATGAAACCTATTTTGTTCTCCTTTATCTCTGCCAGCTTGGAAAACTCAAAGAAATCACACAAGAGCTTGGTAAAAATCAATTCTCTGGTGCTATTTCTTTCACTGGAGAAGTTGGTGACTTCTCACGCTGTTGAGGACCAAGGTCCAGGCAAACTAAGGCCTTCTCGGTTGCTCAGCTCCATGTCCGTAGCTCAGGGTTTTTGCAAGGATGGTTCCCATCTCCGGCCATCATTCTTTTTCTACTTCGAGAATGTTCTTGACCTCATCCACCTCCTAAGGTCGGAATCTCAGTCACAACACTGCTTCATCCGTGCTTCCCCGTGACCTCTTCTCCATTAAAAAGATATCCCCATGCCAGAGGAGTTCAGTTAAAACTGTTCATCTTTGTATGTCTGGGTCCTGGTACATCGTCTGGGTCATAAGGGGGGAGGGGGGAAAGACAGAGTGACAGATGGTGGTGCAAAGAGAATGAATACTGGACAAGAGAAAGTGGATAGAAAATTGATATTTTTAGGGCAAAGTCTGACTTTCACCTCTATGAGCTCCAGGTGTCGTGGTCTGACCTGAGCGCAGTGTTCACCATCAGATTTCAGTCGTAATGTTATTTTGACAATCACACCGATATAGCAAAGTGCTCTGTGGCTATCAGGTACAAGAAACAATAAAACTTGATGTGTTCTTAAGGAATTTTAGAAGAATTGGCCTGATAGCTTTTAAGCGGAAAGATGCCCCGAGGTCTCCCCTCTTCCTATACGGCGGATTCTCACGCACAAGGAGGAAACAGCGGCAGGTGGGAGAACAGAGTGTCTGAGGAGATTCTAACTGTCTGTGAGACTCACATCTGGCGAGACGCGTATGCTTCCTGCGGAAAGACAGCACGACCGGCGGGTAATGCTGCCGAAAGCTGTTTGCACACCACGTCTATCTGGATCAGAGCTTTACAGAAGATAAAACCCCAAATAATACGCAATATGGGCAGCACAGAAAGCACGCGCCCCACTTCACGGAAGACAAGACTGGAAACCAGGCAAAGAAGAGCAAATGTGTGTCGTGGGAACGGAGCGGCTGTCAAAGGCCATAACCAAAGCAAATGGCTTCCTGCGGGCAGGGGAATGCGTCTGCAGGTTGTACCTGCCAGCTCCGATGGAGGCTGCCCTGTCTCGGAGGACAGGCTGTGTTCACAGCTTTGGAAAGGCAGAAAGGCGCGCTTCAACAGCTGTTGTCATTTTCCATAAGCCTATTCGGAAGAACGGCCACAGGCACCAAGCTGAGCTGCCTGGTGCTCCCAGGCAAAGGAAGGGCCCTCAAGCTTGCAGACATCCAGGGATGGGGAAGAGATTAATTAGACAATGTCTCTAAAGTGCTTCGGAACCTCGGAAATGGACTTTTAATTATAGTATTGGCTGGAAGCAAATAAAGAACCAGAAGGAGAGATGCTAGCAATTTTGCCAGGGGTAGAAAAGTAGAGTCGGTCCAGATAACTTCCTCGCCTCGAGGGAAACACCTGTTCTCCCACGCCCTTGTGCTAGAGCCTCACACATCTTGAACAACACAGTGTCCTTTTACCTCCACATGTTTGTAGGATGAGAATCAGCTGTTCTTTTTAAATTTTTTTTTTTAAGATTTATTTTTAATAATGTATTTGCTGTGTGCCTGTGGGTTGGTATGCGCACATGAGTGCAGTTGCCTGTGAGGCCAGAAGGTGGCGCAGGATCCCTTGACACTACAGTTAGAGGCAGATGAGAGCCATCTGACATGCATGCTAGGAGCTGAACTTGGGTTCTCTGCAGGAGTGATGCTTTCTCTTAACCATCGATCCATCTCTCCAGATCTCATAACTGCCCTTTATGTTAACTGTACTCAGATGTTTTGGGTTCTGTAGCCATTAGCTCATTTCAAACAAGGTTCTACTGTGTAACTCAGGCTGCCCTCCAGCTCAACACATAGCCCAGGATGACCTCCCAGCTCAACATATAGCCCAGGCTGACTTCCCAGCTCAACACATAGCCCAGGCTGACCTACAGCTCAGCACATAGCCCAGGATGACCTCCAGCTCAACACATAGCCCAGAATGACCTCCAGCTCAACACATAGCCCAGGTTGACCTCTAGCTCAACACATAACCCAGGCTGACCTCCAGCTCTGGTGATCCTCCTGTCTCCATTTCCTGAAGACTAGGTTTTCAGGTGTGCAGCAACACATCCAGCTTCCTTATTTTTAATTCAGACTCATTATTCAAATCAATTCATTTTTGGAAACTGCATTTTAATAAGAGAAAGGTTCTTCTTTGTCTGCTATTAAGGCTTCTCGTGAAGTTACTGGAGAGGTGCATTTACCTTAATATAGTCTGCCTATAAATTCATCCCATAAAGAGCATGGAGATACAAGTTACATCAGAACTCAGATGAGGATGCTTTTAGGTCAACGTTCCGAAAGCTTAGGGCTGGGATGGCAGGTTGCAGCGTTGGGTGCAGACATGACTCTTCTCCCTTGAGATCTTGTTAAGACAGAAGGACAATGTGGGATCCTCCCATTTTGCCTTCCTCTATGCTAAGCAAAAGTCAGAAGTGGAAGATCCAGAGATGCTTGGAAGAGAATTAAGCCCTCCTGGCATATCTGCACACTTGGCTGGGATGAACTATCTGGAAGTGAAGCTGCAGCCGATGCCTACTCCCTGTGTTTCCCAGAGCCCTAGCCTGAATGTTTAGGAGCCCCACAACGTAATATGATGGCTGCTTCAGAGTCAGATGCAGGCGCCACAGGAAAGCAGGTCAGAGCATCCATCTGCAAGGTCTGTTTTCCTGTCACTCCTCAATGCAGCAGAAATACTTGCGTCCTTCACTGAAGAAGTCAGCTGGATGAGGAAATTTAAAGCACTGGACTAATCAATAAAGAGAAATGCAACCTTCTCAGGTTAGAAAGTTGGTTGCTTTTGCTTTCATTGCTCCAAGATCAATCAATCTTTCTGCTGAGTTGCCTGTAGCCATTGTCGGTCCCTCAAGGTCTCCCTCCCTTCAATCCCCTCAGTCAAGGACATAAACACTGGATCGCATGAATCTATGGATTTTTTTTCTTTTTTCTTTTCATTTATTTATTTATTTATTTTGCTTCATGGTTTCATCTTTAAGTTAGGTGATTTTTAATTTCTACATACCTCAAGGTTGTTACCTTGACCTTTTTTTAAAATTTAATCTCCATCCTGTTGATCCCAATTTCGCTGCGCTGTGGTGAGAAAATGTGTTTCGCATATTCCTAGTTCTTTGAAGCCTGTGTCTTACTTTCTGGGCCCTTTTGTAAGATTCAGTTTCTGTGAAGAGTGAACTCTGAGGCAGAATTCTCTGCATCTTGAATAAGTCAAACATGCAAACCATGTTGTGAAATTCTTTCTTCAGCAATTTTCAGTCTGTTTTCTACGTCAGTGGTTGATTGTAAGGGACATATTAGAATCTTCTGCTATAATAGCGACTCGCAGAGCTCCATTAGTTCTTCAGCTTTAATGACTTTGTTTACATGTTACGAAGATATTTTATTAAAAGCCTCCTAGATAATTGTAATTATATCACCAAGAAGAAACCCTCCCAAGTGCCATACAAAGTTCCAAAGAAGCAACAGCCCCACCCAGCTACAGCACCTATGAACCACAACAACAGTCACTAGGGTGACAAAAAAACCCTAAGTGGTGGCACATACACCTCAGTGGAAACCAACAGCTCTCTCACGGGACCTAAGACCAGTTCAACAAGACGGAAGCCATCCCTGGTCCTGGACGACCAGCCAACCATCCAGGACTAGTGAACACTTGGATCATCGTAACCCACATTGTAGACACCTATTCCTATGACCACAGATAAGTGCCGCCCTAATCAAGAAAACTTATCATTGCAACACATAGAGAAACACATCACGGAAAACACAACCAACCGAAATGCAGAGCTCAGTCACACCTACAACACAAACACATGCACCTTAAGGCTCAGGAAGCTGTGGAAGACGGCTGAAAATATTGTACAGGCCGGAGGATCAGGGAGCTGCTGTGAGACTGGGTCTCCCAGTAATGGCAGAAACTACACCATAAAGTCTCACCAACATGACTTCCTGAACATGGCCTGAACATAGCAGGAATAAGCATGCTAATGTGGGTGGGCGAAAGGCCATGGGGCCTCCATCCTCAACCCTACACACAGAACTACAGGCAATTAAGGAATGCTGAGAGTGGGGGAAATAGTCTTCCACCAGAAAGAGCACAACGATTGATTATCCAACACCACATGGACACCCTGAAACTTCTGTATACAAGTAACATTATATGGACCAAGCAGGTTGTATGTATGGAATATGTTTGTGTGTGTGTGTGTGTGTGTGTGTGTGTGTGTGTGCGTGTGTGTGTGTGCGTGTGTGTGTGTGTGTGTGTGCGTGTGTGTGTGTGGTGTGTGTATGTGTGTGTGTGTGTGCGTGTGTGTGTGTGTGTGTGTGTGTGCACGTGTGTGTGCATAACGATTAATGAAAAAGGAGCCCATGAATTTGAAAAGAGAAAAGGATGGGTACATAGAAAGACTTGAAGGGAGGAAAGGGAAGAAGGAAATGATATATTATAATATGAAACATTTACACAATTAAGTTTTATTTAGCTGTTTAAAAAACGAGACTGTGAGATTTTCAGACAAATGGGTGAAATAGAAAAAAAATCATCCTGAGTGAAGTACCCCAAACCCAGAAAGAAAAATATGATACATATTCACTTATATGTAGATATTGGCTGTTAAGTCAGTGACAGTCAAGCTACAATCCATAGAAGAACAGAGGGTAGGATTAAAGTAAGGAACTAAAGGGACCAGCTAGATCTCATTAGGAAATAAGATAGAATGGATAATTATGGATGGATGTCAAGGCACTGGAACAGGAGGATCAAGTGGGAAGCGAGACAGGAAAGAGGGTTGACCAGTAGTCCTTGGTTTTACCCTTGATTGGTTTGAATAAGGGAATATGGGGAGAGACAGAAGGGGACATCTAAGGAGTAATATAGAAACAGTAGAGTAGAAACATCTAAAACACATACATATATGAAGACAATCTAAATGAACTCACTAAATCTTGACAAAGACAGAATCCTAACTGGACTTTTCTTGTCACCAAACAAAGCTTCCAGTCCTGGGATTGGGTTACATCTAATTGAGTTTTTGGCCAAAGGAGTCCCATGGGAAACTCCAACAACCCAGGCTGTTGTCAAGACTACAGGATGCTCTTCACAAGCTGACAGTAAGATCCTACTGCTGAAGACAGCACCAACACAACTCATTGAGCACAGAGAGTTAAAGCGGGTGCCTACATGGAGCCTATACCCATACATTCTAGTGTCTTTAGTACAGGAAAGCCTCTGCACTCTACAAAAAGAGAAACGTAAACACCAGCCCAGTCACAAACACTTTGACCTACAGTGCTGTTCTGCCGGCAAGATATGCTAAGGTAATGGTGGCACAGAGCTTGTGGGAGTAACCAGCCAATAACTGACCTGACTTAAGGCCTACTCCACGAGACGGAACCCATACCTGACACTGATTTACTGACCAAAAACTGGAGACTAGATGCCCCACGAACCCACAGTAAAACCAAGTACTACTAGTCTTAAAAGGATAAGAAAAGGAAAGAGAAAGTAGTAATGAATTTACTTCTAAATAACGTTCTGCTGTACTCATAGAACAGTGCCTTGTTCAGCCATCATCTGAGAAGAAGAAGATGGGAAGAAACACAGGGACCCACAGCCAGAAATAATACAGAGGGAGAGACCTTGAAAGACTAAAGCTGTAAATGGACGGACTGTCTCCATCAAATCCCAACTCAGAAATCAAGGAACCCTGTAGAAGAGAAGGCAGAAAGAGAGCAAAATTCCAAGGGGGTGAAGAACACCAAGTCAACATGGCCCTCTAAATCAATATGAGCAAGCTCACATAAACTCATAGAGACTGAATCAGCATTCACAGGGCCTGCACCAGGTCCTCTGGGTACATATTATGGCTTCGAGTTTAGCACTTTTATGGGATTCCAGAAAGTGCAAGCAAGTGGGTCTCTTATTCTCATGCCTTCTCTTTGGAGGCTCTTTTTCTTCTGTTGGTTTGTCCTGTACAATTTTAATGTAACAGCTTTTGTTTTATTTTATTGTGTTTCATTTTGTTGTGTTTTATTATTATTATCATCTTTGAGACAGCTGTTCTTTTCTAATGAGAGACAGAAAGGTAATGGATCTGGATGGGAGGGAAGTTGGGGAGGAACTGAAAGGAATAGAGTGAGGGGAAACTATAGTTGAGATATATCATGTGGGAAAAGAGTCTATTTTCATTAAAAATAAAATCTCAAATGTAAAAGAAATATTTTTAAGAGGGCTGATATCCAAAATATATAAAGAACTCAATAAACTAGACATCAACAAACCAATTACCACAATTTAAAAATGAGGTACAGACCTAAATCGAGAATGCTCTACAGATGACTCTCTAGTGGCTGAGAGGCACCTAAAGAAATGTTCAACATTCTTAGCCATCAGGGAAATCAAATTCAAAATGACTCTGTGATTCCATCTCACACCCGTCAGAATGGCTAAGATCAAAAACTCAAAACACAGCTCATGCTGGTGAGGATGTGGAGCAAGGGGAACACTCCTCCACTGCTGGTGGGAGTGCAAACTTGTACAACCACTTTGGAAATCAATTTGTCAGTTTCTCAGAAAATTGGGAATAACTCTACCTCAAGACTCAGCTGTACCACTCGTGGGCATACACCCAGAAGATGTTCTACCATGCCACAAGGACACTTGCTCAGCTATGTTCATAGCAGCTTTATTCATAATATCCAGAAACTGGAAACAACCCAGATATCCATCAACCAAAGTATGGATAAGGAAAATGTGGTACATTTACACAATGGATTATTATTCGGACATTAAAAACAATGACATTGTGCAATTTGCAGGCAAGTGGATGGAACTAGAAAAGATCATCCTGATTGAGGTAAGTCGCGAAGAAAGACAAACACGGTGTGTACTCACTTACATATGCACATTAGTAATAAAGTACAAAATAACCATGCTATTCACAGACTCAAATAAGTTAGGTAACAAGGGGGGCTGGGCGGGGGAGGGCACCGGGGCGGAGACACTTGATATCACTGAGGTGGGGGGTGGGGGTGGGGGGACACGTGAATATCACTGAGAAGGGGAAATAGATTAGATATCAGGGGTGGAGGGAGGGAGGGAACTGGGTGGGGGATGGGTGGGGACGAGAAGCAGGAGGGATCAGGTTGGGGAGAACAGTGGGTAAGTACTAGGAGAGACAGCAGGGTGGGGGCGAGGCGCGCTTCCTGGGATGAGCTGGAAACCCACGACAATGAAAATCGCCAGGAGTCTAGGAGGGTGACCCCAGCTAAGAGGCCTATAACCAAGCAAGACTTCCAATGGACGGACCAGGACACCAACCCAGCCACAAAACTTTATACCTACGATATGCCCTATCCACAAGAGGTGTAAGGGTAAAAAGAGCAGAATTTGAGGGAATGGGCAACCAATAACTGGCCCAGCTTGAGACCCGTGCCATGAGAGGGAGCCCACCCCCAACACCATGAGCGATATTCTGACAGGCGCCTAGCACAACTGTTACCAGAGAGGCTTCACTCAGTAACGGATGGAAACGGACAGACGCAGAGACCCACAGCCAGACATTAAGCGGAGCTTGGGAACGCCTGCGGAAGGAAGAGAGGGAGGAAGGATTGAAGGAGCCACAGGGGGTCGGGAACACCACAGGAAGAGCTGCAGAATCACGGAGAGTGGACTGCCAACCTCAGAGCATGCACGGGACTGACTAGGCTCTCTGCACATGTGTGTAACCGTTGTGCAGCTGGGTCTCCATGTGGGAGCAGGGTCTGTCTCTGACTGCATTGTCTGTTTTCGGATCCCTTTCTTCTAACTGGGCTGCCTATAGATAGCCTATAGATAGCCTCTATAGGAGAAGATGCACCTAGTCTTACTGCAACGTGCTATGCCAAAGCCGGTTGATATTCATGGATGGGGTGGGGGGCGGTGAGAGGAAATGGTGGGGAGGAGAGGAGAACAGGAAAGCTGTGATATGGGGTGTAAAGTAAATAAATAATTAATTTAAAAAGGGGTCTACTGAATAAAGATCATAAGAATTTCAAATTTGAAAGGTAACCCTCTACTTAGTAATGTCTCTACCCTTGAAGACTGCTTTTGTCTGATAGTGAGGTGGGTGCTCTGGCCTTCTATCTAATGTTTTCACAGACAACTGGATGCTCCTCACTGTCTAGGAGACAGGCACACCTTTCTCCGTCTGCAGAGAACTACTCAGAAGGCCCTCTGTGAGTGTGAGCAGCACCATCGCATGTGCTGGGCTCCTAGACTGAATAAAAAGGAGCAGGCTGACTGACAACCAGGACTCCTCTCTTCCTCTCCCTCCCCCTCCCTCCCTCCCCCCCCCCCCCCCCCTCCCACCCTCCCCCCCCCCCCCTCTCTCTCTCTCTCTCTCTCTCTCTCTCTCTCTCTCTCTCTCTCTCTCTCTCTCTCTCTCTCTCTCTCTCTTTCTGCTCCAGGTCTCTGGATACATGGGACACGCTGTCTTGAGTGTTTTGCTGTCTCACCAACACCCTTTCCTTCCCTGCATGGTGACTATACCTTCAAACTGTGAAGCGATACACATTCCATTCTTTTTTTAAAAAATATTTATTTATTTACTATATATACAGTGTTCTGCCTGCATGTACACCTACAAGCCAGCAGAGGGAACCAGATCTTATTATTGCTGGGAATTGAACTCAGGACCTTTGGAAGAGCAGTCAGTGCTCCTTAACCTCTGAGCCATCTCTCCAGCCCCACATTCCATTCTTAAGCTGTTTATTTTGTCACAGCATCAAGAACAGAAATTCATATCGTAGGCATATACTGTTTCCATTGTCTCTCACCCATTCGGCCTTTAACTTTGTATTCACAGAAATAGCACAGCATCAGGTGTGGGGGAGGGGTCCTCCTTAAATATATTTTTCCCATAATCTTTTATGTTGTAAGTTCAATTCATTGATATTAACGATATACTTGAACATGTTCACATCTGACCTCTAATTTTTCCATCTCTTCTATTTTTTTTTTCCTTGCTTCTTTCCTTTTTTTTTTTTTTTTTTTTTTTTTTTTAATTTTAGGGGGTTAATGAAGGATTTTAATTTGTTCTCATACTGCTGATCCATTTATTCCCTTTGAAATTAAAGCTGATATTGTAGTCTTTGAAATCATGCTATGTGCATATATATATATATATATATATATATATATATATATATATATATATATATCCACTTCTTTTCCAAATCGACAACGGCTCTGAGGCCCTCTCACAGACCACCATCCCTCTGGTACAGCTGAATGCTCCAATCTTGGGCCTTTTAAAAGACAAAAATAAAGCATTCTTCTCATATCTAGAAATTCTTTGTTGAAAACTTATATATTCATCTTTTCCTATTTTTCACATGTCTCTTCTTTTTACCACTCAGATCTTCCTTCTAAAATTGCTACTTTTTTTCCTTCAGAGGGCTTTTAAAGCTGGCTCAGTAGTGGTAGCTCCTGTACAATTTTTATATAAAAATGTCTTTATTTCTCTTTCAGTTTTTTTATATATATATAAAAAGCCATGTCATTGGGTGCAGGAATCTAAGACGACATTTTTCTCTTATAAAGACACGATTCTAACATCTTCCCTGGTCTACGTGCCTTTGAGACGTCTGCTCTTTGTCACATTTCATAAGTGATCTGTTTTCACCTGCCTCTGGCAACTTTAAAATCTCTCTTTAGCATTGTGGACTTCCATGTGCTGTATCTGGGCACAAAATAACTGTACATGTCTCTCCCAGCGCGTTGGCGAATTCTCAGCAATCATTTCTTTGAGTATTCCCTTGCTGGGTTCACTGGGCCCTTTTAGAAAATGCTCTCCAGTTCTGTGGCACATTTTCCATGTTATTTTTTTTTTTTCTGCTTGACATTTAGGTATTTCTCTCAGATTCATCTTCCAGTAACTGTCTCTTTTTTAATCTGTCTAACGTACTGTTGAGGCATTATTATTATTATTATTATTTTAATTACAACAATGGTAGCTCTGTTTTCAGAAGTTCCATTTTGTTTTTTGCCTGAATCTTCTTGGCCAATGTCTTAACAGCTTCCATGGTTGCTTGTCAAAAATTATCCCATCCTCTCTAAGTAGTAAAAGTAATCTTATCCAAGACAGAAACCCGGAAGGCGGGCGTTCTAGAAAGACTTAGGCAGCCTCCAAGGTCTGTGGAAACTAGCCATGGCTCAGAACTTAAGGTAATGGATACATCTCAAGCTGTGACCTGTGGCCACGTCTGTCTGGGATGAGCTGCATGCCTCAGCCACAAAGCCTTGCTCAGCAGAACTGGAGCCGATGTTCTGCCCCGCCCTATCGCTCCTGTCAGTCCTTTCTCAGACCCACACCGCGCAGTTATGGTCCTCCTTGTGTTTTGTTTTGTTTTGTTTTGTTTTTTGAGACAGGGTTTCTCTGTGTAGCCCTGGCTGTCCTGGACTCACTTTGTAGACCAGGCTGGCCTCGAACCCACAGTGATCCACCTGCCTCTGCCTCCCGAGTGCTGGGATTACAGGTGTGGGCCACTACACCCGGCTTACAGTCCCCCTGGTAAAATCTCACTCTGTCTGTTACCACACATAATTCCTGTGTCTCACCCAGTAAACAGGGCCTCAGTAAGTGCGAAGCAAGCCTCCTCCTCCCCAGCACCCCAGCGTCCCTCTTGTTCCCAGCCCCCACCTTAGCAGCTACAGGAAGGTCAAATGCGCTGTCAGCCCCGCCTCCTGATGCCTTGCTGTCAGAAACTGTTTTCATCTCTAAGGAAAGCTTGGAGGAATCTCCTCCATCTTCAAACCAAGCAGTTCGTAAAAAAAAAAAAAAAAAAATACATTTTAAATAGAATCTAGTTATTTCTCTCAGTGGAAAGGAGCCCCAGAGTACTTCATCCTCATACTGACAGTTTAATATAGGACTTCAAAATAATCCTCATGGCGGCACTGGCTCCATTATGGCACCTGTCAAATCTCAGGACTTACCAAGGACTGGCCAACCAGCTTCTCCCTCAAACACATTCTTCCACAATAGCAAAATGACCACCATCGCTGACAACGTTCCCCGGAGAGACTAGAAGAATCCTGCGGAAGTATTGGGATCTACAACACTGGCAATAAATGAATAAATAAATAAATAAATAAATACGTTCTCCACCTTGCTTGCAGGCTAACATCACTTAAGTACTTTTAAAACCAACCTGTGGCTAGGAGTCTAAGTGCAATGATTGGCAGCCTCTGTCCTCGGCCTTGTTCACAGACCAGATAGATAAGCAGACTAGTGAAGTGATGTCATTCCTACCAAAGAACAGAAAAGGAGCCAGCAGATGGTCCCACGAAACACCCCAGACCCAGAGGCAGGGTGAGCCAGCTAGGCCAGTAGCTTCCCAAGACCCACCCTGCGGGAGCTGGTGGGATGACATCTATGGCACATGTTTCCACTGAGATCCATGCACACATCCACGGTCTGTGCTGCAGCCTGAAGCCACGGTGAGGTCCATGGGCCAGGCTGCTGCCAGGGTGGCTCGAGCCACCATCTGAGACCATGGGGAAGTCCAGGTTTTCACTGCCACCAAGTGCCACATCTCGGTCAGAGGCCCTGGTGTAGGTGGGGGAGGTCTCTGTTAAGTCCAGACAGAGAGAGACAGAGACAGACAGACAGACAGAGAGACAGAAAGACATAGAGATAGAGACACACAGAGAAACAGAGAGAAACAGAGACAGACAGACACACACACACACAGAGAGAGAGAGAGAGAGAGAGAGAGAGAGAGAGAGAGAGAGATTTCCACCAAGGGCCATGTGGAAGTGGCCTATGGTCTGTGGTGCCTCTGGAAGCCATGTCCATGTTTATAAGAGGTTCTGCCATATGGGAGCCATATTGATGTGGGTGGCCTGTACCGAACCTGAGTCTATATTGATGTCCACAGAACAGGCGGTCTCTGGGGGTCTTGTCGGGGTCTGTGGTCCTGCTGCAGCAGGGAGCCACGTTCATGGTCTGTGCTGTCATCATAAACCAATGGAGGCCCATGGTCCATGCTTCCTCTGGCTGTGAGGAACAAGGAGGCTACTTGTGCCTTGATTTAGTTGACTGCAGGTGCACAGCTGAGAAAGACAGACATAGAAGGCTTCTGTGAAAATCCTACTGTAGGTGTTTTGTTTGTTTGTTTGTTTGTTTGTGTTTGTTTTTTGTTTGTTTGGGGGTTTTTTGGTTGGTTTTTTGTTTTTGTTTTTGTTTTTTTGTTTTGTTTTGTTTTGTTTTTTGTTTTTGTTTTTTGTTTGTTTTTTGTTTTTTTTTTTTTTGGTTTCTCACGACAGGGTTTCTCTGCATAGCACTGGCTGGCCTGGAACTTGCTCTGTAGACCAGGATGGCCTTGACCTCACAGAGATCTGCCTGCCACTGTCTCCCAAATGCTGGTATTAAAGGCATGCACCTGTACTGCCTGACTATATTTTAAACTCTTATTTATTTGAGGTTCCTTAAGCCGTTAGCTCCCTTTCAACCCCCAGCGCTAGGCAGGGGAGGAAGAAGGTTATAAGGGACGTAGGGCTCTTTAGACTTAGCTCCAGCTGGCTAGGGTCATCAGGGTTCTTTGGGGGCAACAATAATCTCAGTCCTCTGGATATCCGGCAGCTGCCTTCTTCCTTTCCATTTTCCAACTGTCTCCTAGAAGCCCCCCCCCCTCTCTGTGTGTGTGTGTGTGTGTGTGTGTGTGTGTGTGTGTGTCTGTCTGTCTGTCTGTCTGTCTGTCTGTCTCTGTCTCTCTCTCTGTTTCTCTGTGTGTCTCTATCTCTATGTCTTTCTCTGTCTCTCTGTCTCTCTCTGTCTCTGTCTCTCTCTGTCTGTCTCTGTCTCTCTGTCTCACTCTGTCTCTCTGTCTCTGTCTCTCTCTCTCTCACTCTCTCCTCCCTCAAATCATCCTTTTCCTCTCTCTGGGCTTGTTATTTATACATACTCTCTCAGAGTCCTCAAAACTAATCTAACTGCAGCTGGAAAAGGCCACACTCCTCTCCAAGCTGCACGAGGCTGTTATCATCATGAATAAACTAAGGCAGTCCCATATCCCACATTTGGGTGTAAAAGTAACTTTATTCTCCTGATTCAACTGTTATCCTAGAGGCTAATTGCCTCCTTCTGTTAACCTAGGCTATTCCTGGGAGCATCTAGCCTCCACAAAATCTAATCTAGGCCTAGAATGTTTTCAGCCTCTGAGACTTACTGATTAATAAGCTCACCCTTCGTTGTTATTTCTGAGCTCTGGGCTGGCTGCTTCAGAACTCGGCTGTTCTGGCTTATACTCTTCTCCCAGCTGACTTATTTAATCTGGCTTCACTCTTGACCCAGAATCACTCTACTTAGCCTCAGCTAACCCAGCACTCTGCTCTAATCTTCTGGCATCTTCTCATTTTCTGCTCTGTTCCATCTTCACCTGAGTTCTCTCTCTGCGACCCGTCTCTCTATTACCGTCCTGATAACACTGGCTCTTAACAAACAGCCAAAACACTGTGAATGTAACATTAATATAATTCCTGGTTGTTTCCTGGCTCTTCTTACTCTATGTACTTTATTTTATATACATGTAATAATACAAATGTATATGTAAAAAATAAAAAATACTTTTAAAAAAAATGTCTCTTAAGTAGTTTCCCTTTCCTCTCCCTTCTCATGAGAGTCAGGCAAATTCTATTCTCTCAAATCTTCTCTGATTCATCACTTTTTCTGCCACTCAATCTGATATCATTTTCAAACATGGGTGCTTCCTTGTACAAACTAACTTTACCTTCATTTGGGATTAAAGGCGTGTACCACCACACCTGGATCTGAGCTTTTCTTTACCTGATACTTGCTCTGTATCAGGTGTTCTTGCCTCTGTCTCCTGGATTGAAGGCCTGTCTGTGTTCCAGCTGGATCACACAGATCTAGAAGGTCTTTGGATGTGATCTCTCCCAGAGCAGCCACATTCTCAATTAAAATCTTCTACATTTAGGATTAAAACAAAAACCCATTTACATAACATAACTGAGTTTTCAAAGGAACCAAAACTTCCACTACACCCTAGTCTCCCAACCACAGCCCCCCCAAAGTAACAGCCTAGACAGGAAGCCACTGAAGAGGACACTTTGTATGTGTGGCAGAACGTAAGAGGAGCTTGTACGCAACTGATGGCTTCTGGGGAGGTGCAGTGCGGGAGCGGAAGGACTCAGCTCTATGCCAATGGGCAGGCCACCTAGAATTTGACCATGCTCCAGAGAGTATAGAGATAACACAAAGTGGACTCTCTGTTGTTTCTTTCTTTCTTTCTTTCTATTCCTTTCATTATTATAATTATTATCTTAGTCTTTTATTTCTTTCGGAGGGAGGTTACAAGGGGGTGGCAGGCATGGACAGCCTGGGAAGGTGTTGTGACTGGGGTGCATGATGTGAAATTCCCAGAGGATCAATAAAAATGTTAAGTAGGGGCAGGGGAAGAGGAGAGGAGGAACAGAATGTGCTGTGCCGCCATTTCTCGTTTCTGACAGCAATAGAGAATCAACAGATATGGAAAGGAGCTTTCCCAGAGATTTCCTTATCTGACTGACTGCAGAAACTTGGGAGAAATAAAGACTGCTATAAATCCCTTCTCCCCAGGAGTTATAGCCATGGGATGAAAAGCCATCTGAGATGAGTCTACGGAAATGAATGCTATGAAAATAACCCTCACCTTCCATTAGTTTTCCCATATACTTGTCTTTCCACAATTTACCACCCTGGAAGGCTTTAGCACTCACTGCCTTTGTCTACTTAATCCTCCGGAATCTATGACCCTTTGTTAAAATTATCTGTAAGCTTCCATTCTGTTTCTTTGGATCTCCGCCTCTTTCCTCTGAAGCCCCTATACACACAAGAATATAGTGAGGAAACAGATGCCTTTTCTCCTACTAGCCTGCTGCCGTCTGCTAGTGCAATCCACAGGTTGCTAGGTCACAGAATCTGAGAAAGCAGAGGAAAAGCAAGTTCCTGCCCTACAGAGATCTACATACATATTAAAACGCAGAGAGGGGGCGTTGCTTTTTTCCTTTGAGGAGATGAGGGAAAGGAAGGCGAGGGACAAGTTCGTAGAGGAGGCAGGAGATGCCCGTGAAGTGCCATGAGGGGAAAAAAAATAAGAACTGGTCAAGTGGAAAAAGTTTAAGACAGAGAGGACAGCAAGAACCGGGAACAGCGAGTGTTTCGACGTGGCCAGAGACCGACCAGACCGTGTGTTGAGTAGGCTCCCACTGAGATCTGAGAGTCATGGTCAAGAAGCTTGGGTTGTATTCAGACGGCAATAGAAGAGATATTGGTGGGCAGGAAACGGCCATGCATTTGGCTGGATTTGCATCCTACTTATGAAGCTACGCTGTGGTTTGGCGTGTGTGCCGAGGCCACATCCTTCTAGACCAGAACTACGGTTGTTCCTGAAGAGCAGAGCTCATATATATCATCCTCCCGCCTAGGAAGACTGAGGTTCTAGCACAGGGAAGCAGGGATCAGAGGGGCTTATCATGAGACCAGTGAAAAAAAACCCTGGGATGCTTGGAGGCGCCCCTTTCCAGAAGATGACATGTGGTCCTTGGCCATTAGAGTGAGGCAGGGGGCAGTGACAAGGCTCCTGTTGGGTATATGTTGTGATATTTTTCCTGATGACATGTTACCAGATGTCTGTCCACCCCAGGTAGAACACTGAGAACAGGGCAAACAAGTCCACCCAAGAATAACTTATAGATTAACGTATAGAACCAGTGAGGTTGCTGGTGTTATTTCCAGTAGAATGGTTGACTCAGAGGCAGCTGCATCACTGAAAAGCATAAGCAATGACTCACAAAAGCTGCATTCCTGGAACTCTGAACAGATCTACAGACCAGAGTCTCCTCTTCCTAGTGGTTGTTAGTGCTTGCATAATCTTGGGGAGGCGCCTTGTGAATCACTTAAGTCTCATGAACTTCCTGAAACTTGTGATCTGTTTTTACTTCCTGGGTTTTCTACATTTTTTAAAAAAAACTCTTGCACACTCAGGTTTACACTCGCTCCCATGTGCCTGCATCCACGTTAATACCTGTGGACACATCTGAACACTCACACTGGGTTTTCTAAATTTACTTCCTCAGTCTCAAAGCAGATCTCATCAGGATATACTGCTTTAATTTAGAAGAAATTGCATGTATTAATTATTTTGGCATTAAAATGTCAAACTATCCTACAGAAAAAAATTGTGAAAGAAGAGATTTAATTTAGTCTGTGTTTTCAAAGCCCTTCAGTTGGTGTGGTGGTTTGAATGAGAATGAACCCCCACACCCCCCCACCCCCTCTCCCCCCACCCCCCACTCCCTCACCCCCCACCCCCCCCCCCCCCACAGCCCCACCGTACATAGGCTTATGGTTTTGAATGCTTAGTTGTCAGAGTAGCACTATTTGAAAAGGATTAGGTTGTGTGCCTTGTTGGATGAAATGTGTCACTGGGGTTGTAGGCTCAATTTTCTTAATCAATATATTTTATCAACAACTTATTAGCCGAGCGTAGGTCACTTATAACCTGACTAACCAAAGCAATAGTAAGAGGATTAACAGACACAATAACAAAACCATAAGGACATCAGTTCTGAAGAGTGATTCTCCTGGCATAATCAGCGCGATTTCTTCTGCTGGAACCTGGAGTAACCAGAACCCAGAACCTCAGCAGGAGCCGGAGCCCCAAGCCTTCCCTCGAGCGGTTCTCTCTAGGAGCGTCTCGAAGTGGAGCGATGAACAGCCAAAACTATCTCAAGTCTCCAAAAAGCACTGTCTCCAGTTCTGGACTCATTTATATATCTTCTCCCAGAGTCTGCTCATCGGATCTTTTCAGCTGGCAACAATCAAGCTCCCGGATGAGGTGGTTGGTTTTCTAGTGGATTAACCTCACCTGTTCTCTCACAAGACCATCCTGATCCCACACTTGGGATCCTAAAAAACAGGTTTATCTCTCCTTCAAACTCCTGCAAACAGGACTAAAGAGAGCTTGCCCAGGAGGCAGCGGAGGTTCCTGGAGAGGGCAGGGAGCTAGAACAATGATGGCCCAATAACTAAGAGCACTGGCTGCTCTTCTAAGGGAGCTGGTGTGGATTCCCAACACCCCACATGGCAGTTCACAACCACCCATAACTCCAGCTCCAGGGGATCTGAAGCTCTCTCCTGGTCTCTGCAGGCACTAGGCACGCACGTGGTACACAGACATACGTGCGGGCCAAACATCCATACGCACAGAAAGGCTAAGTGAAAAACATAATAGTGAGACAAACTGGGGTGCACCTGTTCCTGACTCCTAGTGCCTGGTGAAGGGTGTAGATTTGGCAAGACACTGAGGACTCCCCTCCTCTAAAAAAATGAAGAAGAAAGACTGTATCTGTGTACCTGTTGGGGCTCAGCTTGTGACTGAACATGTGCCTGATGAACGAACGGAAGAAAAGGGCCCATGACAAATACAGGAGCCAATGAAAACATATATCTGGCGGAATTAGCCTCAGCATGACACCAGCCTTGCCCTAGATCCTGTGTCCTCGCCACCTAACTTCCAGTGTGCCTAAGAGCATGTTTCTCCACTGTTCTCCTTACTCTATCTTGTTAGTTTGTTTCTATTTATTGGAGACGTCTCAACTTTGTTTAACCTGCACTTCTCTGTTCATGAGGACTGCATGTCCCGTGCTATGTGACAGGTTTTATATATACACAAAGAAATTAAAATACAGACGGGCCAATAATCAACAGGAAGATCAATAACACCATCACTTGTCTTGTTCCAAAACCTGTGTGTGTGTGTGTGTGTGTGTGTGTGTGTGTGTGTGTGTGTCCTGCTGTGAAAGGCAGGCTCAAAATCTTCATCACCTTCTTAGCTGTCAATGCTCTCCTCCTCAACTTCTCCGCCTTCTCAATACCAACACGAGGGGCTGACTCACGAACTGCCAGCTAGCTGAGTGGAACAATGCGCACAGCTCTTCGCGCAGCCCTGGGCACGGAACGTGGCCTCCCGATTAGTGTCAAGCTTTGCGAGGAGCCAAATGGCAGGCTCTAAAGATTATGCACCCTACTTCTCAGAAGCCATGGACAGGCTAGGTTACACGGCATAAGGGACTATGCAGTCGTAATTACCTTGAGGACATTGTGAAGAGCCCAGATTATCCCTGATACACAGAGGAGGCCTAGTGTGGCCTCGGACGCCTGTAACAAGCACAGGTAGCCTGAGATTCCTCTGCTTGTAACAGTAGTCTGTTGATACCCTATGAGCATATACAGGGGGAGGAGGTCCCCATCTGTCACAGACATAGGGGAGGGGAGTAGGGGGAAAATGGGAGGGAGGGAGGAATGGGAGGATGCAAGGGATGGGATAACAATTTAGATGTAATATGAATAAATTAATAAAATATATTTTTAAAAACTAAGCAGAGGAGTCAGAGTCAATGAGAAAGATGTGAAGAAAGGAGGAGGCTAGGTCAGCGTGGCTGACTCTGAACACGGAGGAAGAGGCCTTGAGCAAAGCAGGCAGACACCAACTGAAAAGAGACAGAACACTGGGCTGCATCCTAACGTCTCCAGGAGCGCAGGAGGCTCAGACAGACTGAGCATCCTGAAAGAGACGCTGTCCAATCTGTTGAGCTGCTTGCAGGCTGTGCAGTGGGCGCTGAGCTTCTAGCTGTCCTGAGTTGCCACCCATGCCGCCCTGAGGTTTTAGCAAAGCAGCTATCTTTGAGTCATTTCTGTGACTTTCAGTAACCTTTCATCCACATTCCTGCAAGCAACCCCAACAAAAAAACACCTCACTGATTTGACCCAGTTGGATTTTGGTGGTATCTTGGTCTGTTGTCATTTCCCTATCTGGGCTGAGGAGATATTTGTATGTTTCTCTCTCCAGTAATAGTGTCATAGATATTTATGCCAATAAGCTACTCACAGGTGGTTGAAATGTAAAGCTTACAGCATGCATAATATTCCACAGAAAGCAGAAATGCCTCCTTAGCCTGAACCCCACTTGAGTAGGCAGCAGGAACCGGACATGAACGTGTTGGTCTGTGAAATGTGCAGACCGTTGCAATGGCGATGCATTTTAAGTGCATGGGCACCTTTAGCTTTTGTAATCTCTTCTTCAAACTAAAGCATTTTACTATGGTGAACACTCTAAGTGTCCAATTCTGTCTACAGAAGAAGAAGAAAAGAAGAAGAAGAAGAAGAAGAAGAAGAAGAAGAAGAAGAAGAAGAAGAA
>OU015748.1:1422728-1437795 GCA_907169655.1 Acomys percivali
AAGAAGAAGAAGAAGAAGAAGAAGAAGAAGAAGAAGAAGAAGAAGAAACTACTCAAGAACGAAACTAGAGTCCTGGGATTCCACTTCTTGGTAATAGTGTTGTGTAAATCTTTAATCATTTCAACAAAAGTAAGAGTAAGACACCATAATCATTTCAAGCCTTACACTCACATTGCATTCTGTGTTTTCAGAACTTCCATGGCTGCCTACGATATGACCCCCAGGACAACCTCCTGTGGTTTGAATATGAAATGTCTCCCATAGACTCATGGGTCTAAACCAATCCCTGATGGCGGTGCCATTTGGAAGGTTGTGAGGTCTCACTGTACAAGACCAGTACGGTTTCATAGCCTGGACTGTTCGCTTCTTGTTTTCTGGCTGTGGTCATAGTGTGGCCAACCGCCTTGCGCTCCTGCATCCGTGCCTGCCCACCACGACGTACCCTGTAGCCTCTTACACTATTATGCAAGCCCAAAAAAGTCCTTCTCCTCTTCACTTGTTTCTTGGTTTCTTGTCATATATTTTAGTCACAGAAAAAAAAAAAAAGCCACTAATAGATAAAGCTAAGCTAGGGATCATTTGTGACCATCACTACACAGTAACTGACACCATAAGGTCTGGAAAGTGGGGTAGCCGCGGGGGGCGCGGGGGGGTATAAAACCAATCCCAGGTCAGGGTGCCCAGACTCTCCTCGGTCTCAGTCATAGTGAACACTTTGTGGATTATGTCTTCGTTTAGCCTCAGAACATTGTCCTCTCTACAGTTGGGGTGATACAACCATTGTGCCGACCGAAAGTGCTTCAGAGCAAATTACAAGCGTACATCACAAAGCTTAGCATCACATTACAAGTGGCTCATTGAGCCACCGGGCAGTTTGTTTGCAGGAGAAGCAAGCAAGCGGCTTTCTGCATAATCCACCAGTGCAGCTGGAAATAGCAGGAGCTGAGATAAAGGATGGAGTTCAGGGGCAGGAGCCTCATTTACAGACAAGTGAGGAGACCCTAATGAAATAGCATTTTGGCCCTGTCATCATCATCCTGAGAAAATTCCCTGTGAGGTTTCCCATTTGAATCTTGGGCATATTTATGAAGATCAAAGTAATGGCTCTTTAAAATTAATTACATGAATTTGTAGCTCAACAACATTGAGTGAAAGACGGATGTTGTACCCCATGCCTTGTTACAGCTGTACATCACACACATCAAAAGCCTGGGGCTCTGGGGAGAGCAGAGTCCCCCTCCACATCAGCCGCGAGCGGCCGGGACAGACGTGGAAAGAGTACAAAAGATCAGTCCCCAAAGTTGTTGTGACAGCTTAATTGTATTATGGTGCTTAGATAATTCCCATTTATTTGGCTTTTTCCTCAGCTCCAATGCTGGGCCCCCCAAGCATAGCTATTACCAGGAAAATTAAGATTCACAACTTTAATGGGTCCGCTTGCTCTCTCTAATGCTGTCCCTGCTCAAAAGTCCTGGTAATTGTTCCACGCTGATCAGGACTTCCCCCCAGCCCATAGCATGCTGAGACCCGACAGCAACTAACTAATTGCAATTAAAATCTCCCACGTGAGTGGAAGAGAATAACATAAATTAATCAGTACATTAGCAGAATTACATTTAAATGTTCAAATGTGCATCCAACATAGTGGGACATTTTAAATTATAAAGCAAAGTACTTCATTACAGATGCTGATATTTTAATGAGGAAATGTGATGTTTGGTTAAATGGGAGTACAATATAGAAACTTCCTTAAAATTAGCATCGATGATGCATTTTAATTCCAGAAACAAGTTGTGATCTGCGTAATTCCTGCAAATCAGCGTTTTAAAAAAAAATTGCCTGGAGCTACGGAGACAGTTGATCATGTCATTCTCTGAAGAATTAATAATTTCAGCTGTACTAACTAGCATTTTATGTAAATTGTCGGATAAATCACAGCAATAAATACAGGTTTTAGAAGAGCAAAACAGTATGCTTCTCTGTAATTTATTCAGTCATCAATCCATGTATACTGAGGCTAAGGGATATGAAATATTCAACATCCAGGCCAATAAATAAATAAGAGGAAAGAAAAAAAAAGAAGAGGCTGTCTCCTATGCTGGCATGGAGACCCCGGGGGAGGGGATTGGGGTAAGGAAGGAAAGCCCATCGAATCTTCCAAAACTGTATGTAGGAAAACATGAATATAAACGTAAAAGTTGGGATTATGAATTGAGAAGATTTGAGCCAAGAGAGCTTGCTGCCTAACTCCTGTGATCCCTGTGACCACCCACATGGTGGAAGGAGAGAACGAACCAACATTTACAAGTTGCCCTTGGACCACCACAGACAGACAGACAGACAGACAGACACACACACACACACACACACACACACACTCACACACACACACACACACTCACACACACACACACACACACACACAAATAAATAGTAAAAAGAAGGGGTCTTCTCTCTAAACAAGCCTCTTTCCCAACAGTGATCACTCCCTGCTGTTTCTCCTACTGAAACACCCTAACTTGCTGTCTCTGTGATGCATCACTGTTGTACACCAGGTGGCAGGAGTCCGTCTTCTCCTGAGTGGCTTAGAGCATAGCCGGACACCCTGACGTGTGTAAAGATGCCTGCTCGCTTACTGACATTACCATGGACACTGCTAGGAAGCTAGCAGTCTTGATAAGCAGACGTTGAGTACAAAACCCTCTTCCTCTTTTGAGCTTTGGGGGGGGAAAGGGCTGCTGCAAAGATTCCTCCCATTTCTCCACAGACACAGACAACACTCAGAGATGGTTCCCTCGCTTACGTTCAAGAAGAATACACAGAAACCTGCCAAGTCCCACTATTGGCCTCAGGAAAACTTAGCCATTCTGGACACAGTGCCACACACTTATAATGCCAGTGCTATGGAGGGCAGTGAGGAAAGGTGTTCTGTGGCAGCTTATCCCATGGCAGATAGGACTCAGAGGAAATGATAATTAATAATAAATATGAACATAATAATAATATTAAGTATAACCAGATGTTTGACCAAGTTTTGACTAAGCATCTTCCCTTCCCAAGTGCCCAGACCTGGGACACCGTCAGTCTACGTAGCGCACAGCTTGAGAAGAGGCCAGCTACAGGTTGGAGCGCTCTCTGATACTCTGTACCCACCATGGTTTGAAGTCTTCCATGCCTGCAGGCCTGAAGGCAGAGCACTCTCCATGCTACAGGGATCTCTCCGCCTTACAAGGAGCCTTTGAACAAAAGCTCTCCCTCCAAGTGTCTCCCATCAAGCACAGTGATTAATGGCCTCCAAATGTGACCCAGAGCACTACCGAGATCTATGCAAAGGCATCTCACGATATCACATGAATTAATCATATTAAATCCAAGAATAAATTGAGACTACTGAAATTTGACAGAAAACATGGTTTTTTATGTGTGCTTTGTCTGCACATATGTCTGTGGACCATGTGCATGCAGTGTCTGCCACCACGTGGATGCTGGGAATCAACTGAGGTCCTCCAGAAGAGCAGCCTGCACTCTTAACATCTGAGCTGTCCCTACAACTCCTTCAACACTATTTTTATTTATTTATTTTAAAGATTTATTTATTTATAATTTGTACAGTAAGTATTCTGCCCGCGTGTGTGCCTGCCTGCCAGAAGAGGGCACCAGATCTCACTATAGATGATCATGAGCCACCATGTGGTTGCTGGGAATTGAACTCAGGACCTTTGGAAGAACAGACAGTGTTCTTCGCCTCTGAGCCATATCTCTAGGCCCTTTCAACATGGTTTTTAAACTTGCTCTCATAGTAAAACATTTACCGTTTTGTAGCCCACGAACAGGGCAATGCCACTTAAGCAGAAGGAGATCTGGCTTTCCCAAAAAGGAATTTAAGGCTTAAAGAGTATGCTGCCTTGTCCACCTGTGCAGGGAGCAAGAACATACAGCCAGGGCCATCTGGATCTTAATTACTAGGAGACCTAACTTCTGACGGACACCAGATCGGGGACCTATTGCTCACAAATGTATAAATGCCTCAACTTCTAGAGCAAATGCAGTATTGCACACACATGCGCACACGCATGCACATGTGTGCGCGTACACACACACACACACACACACACACACACACACACACACACACGCAAGCATGCACACACGCATATACCCTCACCAAGTTACATAAAAGTAATCAAGTTGTACTGGGTCTTAGACTAGACGTCTACTTTGCTGGTTGCTGGGAACAAACACAGGACAAGTGACATCAGTAAGGAAGGGATGGTTATGTCTCACAGTTTGGAGGGTTATACCCCATAACCCTGGGTAAGGCACAGAAGCAAGAGTGTAAAGCGGCTGGCCGAGCGCCAGCATTCATGTCTGTTAGGTCCCTGCCAGGCTGGTTCACACTCCAAGTCTTCTTCGAAGTTAACTATAAACAAACAAACAAACAAAAACCCTTTATCCTCTAACTTGCTTTTGGTTGTCATGTCATTTTTCTCACAGCAACAGAAAAGTAACTTGTGCAATCTAGAGGCAAACAAACTACTCTGGAGGCTTTTGCATTTCTCTTTTCCAATACGAGAAGAGAAAATTCTGGGCCAGAGCGGTTGTGACAATGAGACTAGATAACTTATTGACCAACCGAGTGGCTTCCCATTAGGTCGTTAGGAAAACCCTGCTTTCATAATCAATTAAGGGTCAGCGAGAACAGGCAGCTGGGAAGTCAAGCCAGAGAACGGCTGCCAAAGACAAAGATCGCATTTCCCTTGGCTTCTATATCCAAGAGAAGCGCAGCAATCTTCAAAATCATGATGGTGCAGACACAGCTTTGAAACTTAAAGGAATAATATCTGACACATAACCCAATATTCTTTTACAATGAAGACAGACAATGCAGCCTTAAAGAGTTGGCTCTCGTAAAAGTTCCCGGAGCCAGGTAGACACGGGGAAGCTAGGTAGTCTCCATCCCAAGGTCAATCCAGTCTGCAGTAAATAGGAAGGGGTTTTTTAAGTGGAAGTGCCTTAGGATGCCCTTGTTGTGCCAGAAAGTCCTACCTTACCTTTCTTGGATCACTGTGTGGAAGGTAAATAACTCATTGCTTTCTTGGGCATGGTGGTCATCCCGTCCACTTTCCAGGGAAGTGGTAATGCCTTGCATTCCTAGTGTTTCCTGCAAGCTTTCTTGTTACTCAGATATGAGTCCCAACAAGAGATGCTGACCATAAAGACTGCCCGCTGTTCTCAGAGATCTGGAAGGAGGGAGCGCGCCATGCCACATGGAGGATCCTGTCGGGGAAGGGCTAGTGGAAAGAACACGGAACAGGGCTTAACAGGGGCCCTTTCTGCTGTTTCTGCAAGAACTAGCCTGCAGAGCAGCAGGCAGACAGGCTGGGGGATTGCTGGTTTGAGTAATTTCAGTGAGATCTGGCCTATAGAGTTGTCCCCAATCATCTGGTATGTGTCTCTGGCTGAGAAGGACAGAAGAGAAGGGTTCAGTAAAGGTATTTGAGATATGAGCCCCAGATTGGCTGGTTTTGATGTGAATGGGAGAGCTGGCTAAGCATGGGAGAGGCATGTTCATCGGCAAAGGTCTAAGATGTCAACGCAAGAGCAAAATCATGGCCAACGCTCATATCTAAATACTTAGGGCTTTATTTTTAGGACCCAGCAGGGTAGTGGGAGTCACTGTGATCACGTAGAAGAAGAACTTCACAGGGGAAAGGGTTGTTTTGGTCACAGTTTCAGAAGGAAACCACAGAAGCACAGCTGACGTCATAGTGGACACGAAAGATACAGGAAAAGTGGGGACACAGAAAAGGCCTCCAGTGACAGCCATGGTTCAACTTCCCCCCACACACACCTTTCACGCCCTCTCAATCGTTCCACCATATTATGAATCCATAAAAGGATTAACCCATTCTAGGTGAGAGTCCTCAGGACTGAAGAGTCTCTGGAAACTCATTCACAGACCCAGAAGTGCATTTTCTTGACCTGTTTTTTTCTTAAGACAAACCACATTGACAAACTAGCCATCACCATGGATCAATCTGAGGACAGAGGGATTGCAGTCCGAGGGTGGAGAGGAGGAGCAAGTCAGGAAATGAAGACAGGGCCTGTATATTTGAGAATCAGATACTAGAGTGAAGGAGAGATAAATCTGTTTTTGTTCTGATCCCAAGTGTGGGATGGGGAACAGTCTTGTGAGAACAGGTGATGTTAATCCACTAGAAGGCAAACCACCTCGTGCGGAAGCTTGATTGTTGCCAGCTGAAAAGATCCCGTGAACAGACTCTGGGAGGAGATATATAAATGAGTCCAGAACTGGAGGTGGGGCCTTTGGAGACTTGAGGTAGTTTTGGCTGTTCATCGCTCCACTTCAAGACGCTCCTAGAGAGAACCACTCGAGAGAAGGCTTTGGGGCTCCGGCTCCTGCTGAAGTTCCGGGTTCTGGTTACTCCAGGTCCCAGCAGAAGAAATCTGATTATGCCAGGAGATTCACTTCTCTGAACTGATATCCTTACGGTTTTGTTATTCTTTAATCCTCTTTTCCTATTGTTTCGGTTAGTCGGGTTATAAGGAACATATGCTTGGTTAATAAGTTCATAATAGAATATATTGGTTAAGAAAACTGAGCCGCCGGGCGGTGGTGGCGCATGCCTTTAATCCCAGCACTTGGGAGGCAGAGGCAGGCAGATTGCTGTGAGTTCAAGGCCAGCCTGGTCTACAAAGTGAGTCTAGGACAGCCAAGGCTACACAGAGAAACCCTGTCTCGAAAAACAAAAAAACAAAAAAACAGAAAACTGAGCCTATACTACAACTGTATCCTGAGGACACTTTGGGGACCAGAACCTACATGTGGGAGAGGTATGCAGTACAGACGTGGATAGCTGTAGATGCCTGGTCCTGAGTGACAAGGACTCATCCATCTCAATAAGAAAAAAAAAAAAATCTCCAACAGAGTCAGCACCTTTCACATTTTAAACAACTCAGCACTGGTGTAAGACATGACCTGCTTATTAATTCAATACTATGAAAACCGTAAGGTGAAAACAGAAATTCAGCCCACACGTCACTTGATACAGGAGACGCTGTGACTATCACAAACGTTTTCTGCATCGCAGATTTCCTAGGGTGAACTAGAGTAACTGTACACTGAAATGTAAGGTCAAACTTGTGGAGTATTGAATTGAACTTAAAATTTTTATCTGTAGATTTTCGAGCATCCTTGTATTTAAATATTCTTTACTTATTAGACTAGAAAGTCCTAGAAAACTGCTAGTGTCCTGAATATCATAAACGTTTGCCCTCAGAGGTCAGTGACCCTCGTCTCTTCCCATGAGGAATTGCACTCACTTCTGTTCCTCTTCTGCTGGTTACTGTGAGCTTCCATGTGACTGCAAGAACTTTCCAGAACGCTGGACCAAAAGGCAGCTGGCTACAGCCAACCAATTGGTAGAACCACCTCTCTTCCCAGCTGCAAGAACTTGGAGTAAATACACTTTGCCACTTTCAAAAGCACCAATGCTGTGTTTCTTTGACATATCTACAGCAAATTAACCAAGCCTTCCAATCTTAGACATAAACGAAATGCCACCCCTTCCCCAAAACTGTCTCAAAAGTGCCACATACGAGCTGCAGATCATGGGTTCAGCCTTCTGAATAAAAGATCAGAAGAGGATTGGCTATCAGGCTGTGCCAGACTGAGGCAAGGCCAGTGCACAACTCCATGATGGTCACCTGAGACCCAGCAGAGCAGAAAATAAATGGAGTAAATGGAACTGAAGGGGGAAACTTACATGTGCTGGTGTCCGTTCCCTTACAGGGGGCGTTGGGGAAAGGCCTTTCATTTCATCTGTCTTCGCTTCTAGAATTCAGCAGGTGAATTCCAAGCAAACTCCAGACAACAACATTCATGCATGAGGCAGATACAGGAGGACTGCCGTAGGTAGAGGCCATCTCAGTCTATATAGTGGGTTCCAGGCCATGCAGGAGCACATGGCAAGACCCTGTGCCCAACGCAGACTCGATAAGGAGTGATAACACTGGGCTGGGAGGCAATTCTGTTGGCAAAGTGCTTTCTGTGCAAGTAGTGAGACATAAATTCATCCTCCAAGGAAGGAAGAAAAGGCTGCCGAGGCAGCATGCACCTGACACAAAGACAGTATAGACACTGCTGATTTGTTTGTCTTCAGGTCCGAGGAGAGAGGCCAATACAGGCAGATCCCCTGGGCTCAGTGAACAACCAATGTAGCCTACTTGGAGAGCCCCAGACCAGTGAGAGACTCGTGTCTTAAAAAGTGTCAAGTTTGCCGGGCGGTGGTGGCGCACGCCTTTAATCCCAGCACTCGGGAGGCAGAGGCAGGTGGATCGCTGTGAGTTCGAGGCCAGCCTGGTCTACAAAGTGAGTCCAGGACAGCCAAGGCTACACAGAGAGACCCTGTCTCGAAAAACCAAAAAAAAAAAAAAAAAGTGTCAAGTTTGTCCTTTAACCTCAATGTGCATGGCGGCACACACATACACTCTCAAACACCCGTACATACAGACACACAAATCACAATAGAGTTCCTTTGTGTCGTGTGTCTCCGTAACATTAAAAAAAAAGGGGGGGGGGGGAAGTAAAGCCAGGAAGCAACTGGGGAAAAAGGAGCCCTTGTGCATGACTCCCCACTAAAAACTACCACAAAAGAATCAATCAGAAAGCCAGCTTTATGCAGAGTACATCTATGGGAGAGTGTGACTAGCTGGCCTGCGGTCCGCATTGGATGGCTGCCATTCTCCTTAAGAATCATGACCAAGTATAGTCCTGTCAAAATACCTGGTAAAATAGCATTCCTCGCGTTTGCTCTCCCTGGCCTCAATCTCTTTGACCATATCCAGTTTCATGGGCATGTGCGCTCCTGTAGCAGTGCTGCACTCTTCCCAAATAAACGCCAGTGTCTATTAGAGACCCTCTGATTGTTTTTGGTTTCGTTTGACAGTTCATAAGATGACCTAGAAAGGTAAAACTGACCTTTTCTTCCTTAGCTGAGCCCAAGCTTGTCAGGGGAAGATGGCTGTCTCAGGAGCCCAGAGAAGATTTACGTGTTTAAAGACCAGGCATTCCCAGAGATAAGCCCTGAATTACAGGCCACTGCCAAGCCTTACAACCCCAGATAAGCTGTGATCCTCTTTTTCCTATTATTGGAGACAGGGCTTTAAATAAAAACAGGACTGTCAGCTTCTATGTAATAATTTGAACTATAAATATAGCTTTTTCTATTATTCTGGTACCTAGCTGCTTTGAACACTTGCTTCAGGCCACCAGAGCTCAGCTCAGCGATCAAAAATTGACTGTGTATGTGTTCTATTGGAAAAAGATAAATCTCTTATTAAAAGAAATAAAAACTAAATTGAGCAGAATAAAAATAATTAAAGGAGAGGTGGCTTCTCAGCTATCATCAGTTAAATAATGGGTTGTGGAGCTCAGGGAAAGGTGGGAAGTTTAAAAATTAGATGCAGCTTCCAATTATCACAGATGAAAACCTCTAAGCTGCTTGTCCGTGCCCACCCAGTTAAAAATAAACCACTAGCACAATGATTTGTTAGTAACTGCAATGTTAGAAATGAGGCAATGGCAGGTCACCTTAACCAACCAGCTTTGAGTCTTGGGTCATGGAGAGCAGCCTTTCACTGTCACAGAATTAAAACAAGTCATCATCATCAACAGCAGTTAATTAGACTGTCACTGGTCATCCAAAACAGGTAGAGTGGGAGTTTTGCACCTGTCGGTGGTTCCTCTTCATTGGCAATCTGATTGGCTGCAGAACCCCCTTGGAAGCACACCTATGGCCGTGTCTCTGAGGGTGTGTCCAGAAAGGTTTGGCTGATGAGGGAAGACGCACCCTGGATGAGGATGGCACCAGTCCATGGGTTGGGGTGCTGGACTGGATGAAAAGGAGAAAGCAAGCTAAGCAATGGTGTTTGCCTCTCTGCCTCCCAACTACTGACAGTGTGACCAGCTGTCACCTGCTGAAGGTGTGTCTCCTAGGTGATTCCAGACCTGCCAAGTTGACAATATTAACCATGACAATGCCTGAGCTACTAAATGTCCTCAAGGCAAGAAAACATAGTTAGATAGGAGCTAAACAGACAACAACTCCCCCCACCCACCCCCACCCCCCTGCTTGCTCGGGTATGTCTGCTTCCTGGGGTACATGGAGACATAAGGAAGTCTATAATTGCCTGCAGTATAGAGAGGAAAGTTTAGTCAAGAACAGGATATATTTATCAGGGAAGAGGCTCAAGAAGAAAGGAAACAGTGAGGTGAGCAAGGACAGCCAGTAAGAAGAAACTGGGATGGCAGGCTGTTGTGGCCACCACTCAGACCCCCAAGGCCTTCCTTTTAGTCTTAGAATCCAGCCTATGGTGAGATAGGGAGGGGGTGGAACCTTTACGAGGGGGTGGGGCCTCTGGGAAGAAGTTAGGTCACTTGCAAGGTGCCTTTGAATAGGCTACTGAGACCCCAGACTCTTCCTCTTTCTCTCTTTATGTCCTGGACAGCATAAGGTGAGTGATTTCCTTTGTATATGCTTCCACCATAAAGCGCTGAAGCCTTTCCTATGAGAAGCTGTGGATTGTCTTCGACAGGGCCGAAGTCACAGTGTCAGTCCCAGCCACTCTTCACTTGCAAAGAAGCTCAAGGGAAGGACGTGGCAAGAGGCCCAGAAGGCAGGCTGGCCTCCTTCCTCCTCTACGCGTCCAGGTCTTGAGAGCACTGGTAAAAACACGAAGGTAGATCAAGCTGCCTGGAATGATTGAGAGGCCAACTGCCTGTGACTCCTCACTTCTACCAGACGGAAACCTCCACAGCCCAGGCTGGATGACAGACACTGGTCAGAACTGAACATTCTGATGGCTGAGGTCCTTCCAAAAATACCCACACGCACAGAAGGGTCTTACCAAATAGGATTGTATGTGACTTAGAGGCTCCACTTCCCTCCACTATCAGTTAAAAATAAATTAGCTTTTATTATTACTGTAAGGGTTCTATACCCTAGGGATGGTTTATTACAAAAATTTAAATAAACCCTATTTATATAACATAATTCATTCTCCAGAAAAGACACATTTTTTCCTCAAATGATAAAGGAAAAAACCACTCCTTATATTGAAAGGCCCAATATTTAAATCACTTGCATAGAATGATGCATGTTATATTTAAAAAAAAAAAAAACATAAGTACCAGGTCCAAAAAGTTAACATTAAAATTAAAAGTATCTTCAAGCTTAAGAATTAACTTAGAAAAATAATAAAGGCCTTATAAATCCGAGTTTGCCCACGGCTCTTCCCTTGAGCAAGCACACAAGCCAGAGTAAGAAAGCCCAAAGCTATGTTAGCTATTTGCTGTTACCACAAGCTAAGAACCTCAACTATTCCTCCAAAAGAAGAGGGAGAAATTACCAGAAGCAACAAATGATGGTTAGAATCAGCGATCTCCCAGAATGCACCTGGAAACGTGCATCTTACCATGCAACAGGGAGAGGATTCACTGATGACACAGAGTGTCCAAAATGTACCAAACTAGGGAGACGGTTCAGTCAGTAAAGTGTTTGCCTCGCAAACATGGGGAAGTGAAGTCAGTTCCCAGCACCCACATAAAAAGCCTGGCGTGACAGCAAGCTGCACACCTGTAATCCCGGCGCAGGAAGATTCCCTGAGGCTTGCCAACCAGCCAGCCACCTAACAGGTGAGGGGCAGGCCGACGAGAGACTGCCTTAGCTGGGGTTTCGGCGGCTGCAATGGAAACACCATGGCCAGAGCAGCTAGAGGAGGAAAGGGTTTGCTGCACCCACGTTTCCATATGATAGTTCGTTATCAAAAAGAAAGGAAGGAGGGAAGGAGGGAAGGAGGGAGAGAGGAGGGAGAGAGGGAAGGAGGAGGGAGGGAGGAAGGGAAGGAGGGAGGGAGGGGGTGGGGGGGGGGAGGGTGGGGGTTGGGGTTGGGGTTGGGGTTGGGTTAGGGTTAGGGTTAGCAGGAACCAGGAGGCAGAAGCCAGTGTAGAAGCCGCCGCGGAGGGGAGCTGCTCACCGGCTCGCTCCACACAGCTTACATACTGTCCTTTCCTATAGAACCAGGACCATCAGCTCAGGCATGGCACCATCCACAACAGGCTGAGCCCCTCCTCTGTTAATCACTAACTAAGAAAATGCCCTGCAAGCTTGCCTGTAGCCTGATCTTACGGAAGCATTTTTCTCAACTGAGGCACCCTCCTCTCAGATGACTTTACCTAGTGTCAGGTGGACATAAAAACCAGCCGCTACAGAGGTCCCGTGTCAAAGGAGGTAGGCAGCATTGCTAAGGCTGCCACCTGGAGTCCCCTAGCCTCCATAGGCTCGTGTGGCTACACACACACACACCACACACACACCACCCACGCACCACACGTGAACACACAAATACGTGCATTGCGCATCTTCTAGAAGACTAACTAACGCATATGAAGCTGTCATCCAACTGTGACACATAGGAAGTGAAGGTTCTCCAGTTCACAAGAAATGTTGTGACAAGATAGGGTGATGGGTTTTCGAATGTGGCAGGATTCACGCAGCTCAGTTCCAGAGAGGAAGATGCTGCACCTGGTGATGGTGAGGTCAGTGGCTCTGTAATAAAGCAGAGAGAAAAACTCCAGTAGCCACAGGACGCTCCACCACAATGGACTCCAGTCCACACACAACCAAACAACATCTGGTGGATGATTTTTCTTCTTGCTTACTTAGGGAGTTACCTAGACGTTTGTTCTTCCATGTAGCCAAAGGGGCCTCCCAGGACTGCAGGCCCCATATGTAGGAGGTTGTATTACTGTGTGCTTTGCATTCTGCTTTCTAAACAGGTCACACAGCTGTCACCTAGTCGGCCAGAGACACTCCAGAACAATCCACTCCTTTTCCTTTTGCCTTCTGGAAGGGGGATGCCGCCTCTCCATGTTCATGCCCTCCCAGCTGGGCTTCCTAAGACCTGGGGCTTGCTCTCAGATCAAAGGGTTGCTTGTTGTGGGACCTGCGGAGGGGGCTCCTGTGTGTGCCTTCCTCGTGCCTAGCCACTTGCCAGTGCTGCTAACAAACACACCATTTTGCGTATCTTGGTAGGCAGCCCAGCCCCGTGCCAGCTCAGGGCCAGGACCGGCTCTGTCCCTCGCCAGTGGTGATGTCTGTGCCAGGCATTTACTTGAGAGGTGCTTTTCTTTAATTAAAGGAATTCCTGGCTTCTGGTACATACAGTGTTCTTGAAACCACAGGGAAAAGAGTTTCCAAGTTGTAGGAAGCTTCAAGCTTCAGTGGGTTGTGGCTAACTGTTTGAGGCTCTGCATAGGAATTTAATATCATCAAATGAGTGAAGGGGACAGAAGCAGTTTCCAGGTTCAGCACTGTCTGTCTTTGGAAATGGGAACTCCCTGTCAAGCAGGAGAGTGAGCAACATCCCACAAGCAGGGGCCCGGATGCCATGAGAAAGGTGGCTAATTGCTGTGTTTATTGGTAATTTAAATATGTTTATAAGAGCTTTCTTGGCTATTTCAATCACCAAATACACAAATACAAACGAGTCATTCTCAAATCACCACACATGAAGGTAAGCAAACCTGCTTCTGGGCTGATGGGGCATGTGGGGATCTTAGTGGGTCTTCAAGTGCAGCTAGAAGAGCTGTCCTGTGGTTCAGAAGACGCGAGTCCAGCCCTCTCTCATGGTAACTTCATGACTGTGAATTCATAGCCATGACTGAAACATGCCTCTGCCCCTCATGGTAGGAAAGAAGGGGTGGGTGACATTCCCTACAGGAAGCTGGGCAGAAGTAAGAGAGATAATTGGCAGGAAGAGTTTCTAAGAGGAAGGGAACACAGCTGTGACATCCACAGAACCTGGAGTGTGACAAGGCAGAGAGGTTCGGCAACTGCGTGTATGTACACAGAAGTCCTAGGTCTTTATGAGGAAAAGCATCCGAATTCCCCACTCTTCTAAGGGGCGGTGCTTTACTAAAACAAAAGTTCATGCCGTCACATTTTTAGTTTAGGAGTAAAAACCCTAAAACTTAACATGAGAGAGTAACTGACCTATGGGAGCCACTCTGATCCCTGAAACCTCTTTCTCTGGGGCTTCTCCCACTCCTGAGAGACACTTTCCCACAGAGAGCTGTCACCTCACTAACTGCTGGTTCATCTGCCTCTCTATACTGTGTAAGTGACAAACAACTAAGAGCATAGCTTTTTTACCCAGTGTGAGTCAGCTCACCGCCGTGTAGTCTTCCTCACAGTGTGTGAGACCAAAATTTTAGATGTGTGTCCTTTCAGACTGTTTGTAACAAGTGACCCAAAGCAACTGCACAATTCCGTCTCGTTTCCTGTACACCTTATACCCAAAGCCTTGCAGTAATCCCATGCAACATTTTTAGTGCACCAAGGTACACATCAGGTGCCACACCAGAAGCAAAAAAACAAGACAAACAAACAAACAAACAAAAACATTTAAGAGTCTAGAACATTTTGGATTTTGGGTTGTCAAATTGTGGATGTTTATTCTATGTTAATCCACTAACCCTACATAGAAAAGTAACTTTGCAGCTCAAGAGGCCACAAGCCTGAGAGCACCACATCACAGACCGGCTTGCCCCCAGCCCGGAGGACCATAGCAGGAGGACCTGCCCGAGGCTCCTCTCCTTGGCTCTGCTCGGCTATCTTCTCCTCGTGTCCTTATATCATCTATACATGTCCACAATCAGATGCTCTATCTCAGTCACTGCTCTATTGCTATAAAGAGGCACCATGACCAAGGCAAACATTTTAAATGAAAGCTCTTCACTGGGGGATGGCTTACAGTCTCAGAGGTGCAGTCCGCTATCGGCATGGCAGGGAGCATGGTAACGTGCAGGCAGACTCTGGAACAGTAGCTGAGAACTGCAACCTGATCTGTAGCCAGAGAAAGAAACTCTGGGCTTGGCAAGAGCTCCTGCAACCTCAAAGCCTACCCTCAGTGACACACTTCCTCCAACAAGGCCACATCTCCAGTGACACACTTCCTCCAACAAGGCCACACCCTCAGTGACACA
>OU015748.1:1437805-1464849 GCA_907169655.1 Acomys percivali
ACGGCCACACCTCCAGTGACACACTTCCTCCAACACGGCCACACCTCTTAGTCCTTCTAGTCCTTTCAAATAGTCCAAGTATTTGGATTCAATATTCAAATATATGAGCCTATGGGCGCCCTTTGTATTCAAGCCACCACACTCTCCTCATAAGAATATCCGTCTTGGGTTACAACCCACCCTAATAGCTTCATTTTAGCCTAATTTCCTTTAAGAAGATGGTTTCTACTTCTTATCTGTAAACCAGTCATTCTTAAGTGGGATTAGATCTTGGATACATGCAAAAGTGAGGGCTTGACATGTTCAGCCTATAACGACACTTAACCTAGCACCTCAGTCAGGATGTAGGACCTTGTGAGCGCCTTTTAGATGGGTGATAAACATACTTTGGAACATGACTATACAATCTGTGAATGCAGTGACAGCCACTGATTGCACTGTCTACGAGTTAAATCTCAGGATAGATGTTATAAAGATGTACCCTTGCTTTTAAGGAGAGATGAGAAGTTTTAAGAACATCATGTCTTTCACTTTACTGTCAAATAGCCCCAAGTAGAGGATATATATATATATATATATATATATATATATATATATATATATAAAGTAAGTGATAAAGGATGAAATAGTAGCAGTTGATAACCCCAAGTAGAGGATACACCATAATTCTTTGTCTTCACGGTTTCCCATAAGCTTAAATTTTCACTTGTAATCCCAAGACAGATGCAGGGGGATCACAAGTTTAAATCCAGTCTAAGCTATACAATTACTTCAAAGCTATCTGAGGCTGCCAAGAGAGACCCTATCTCAAAAATAAAAACAAACAAAAAAGTTAGCTGTCGTTCAAGGGCTGGGTGCTTCCCTGATAGATGTGAACCCCTACATTTAACCCCTAGAATTGCAGATAAGAATTCTGCTATGGCTATGGCAGATCTGCTCTTAAAGTCCAGGTGTTGAGAGAGAGACAGACAGACAGAGACAGAGAGACAGAGACAGAGACAGACAGAGAAAGAGAGAGACAGAGAGAGAGAGACAGAGAGAGAGACAGAGAGACAGGCACAGAGAGAGACAGAGACAGAGAGACAAAGACAGAGACAGAGAGAGAAAGAGAGAGACAGAGACAGAGACAGAGACAGAGACAGAGACAGAGACAGAGAAGAGATTTGTCTACTTCAGGCCAAAGGTGTCTAATTTGTATTTTCTGGTTCCCACAGAGGAAGAAAGACACAAAGACAGTGCAGGTGTATATTTTGCTGCTTTTTAAAATTTAAATAATTTATTCAGATTACATCTCAATTGTTATCCCCTCACTTGTAGCTTCCCGTTCCCCCTCCCTCCCTCTCTCACCCTATTCCCCTCCCCTAGACCTGCAACAGAAGGGGCCCTCCCCCCACCCCCCCAACCCCCACCTCCCCTACCCCACTAGTAGAAAAACCTCCACCTTAAATGCCTCTAGGCAAAGCCCTCCAAGGAGGAGGAGGCGAAGGAAAATTCTTACAGGTTTTGTTTGTTTGTTTTGCTTTTTGTTTTTTAAAGTTAGGAACACATGAGCAGCACTTCAGGGTTAGGCAGAGTCATGAGCTGTGGACAACTGCCTTTGACACTTTATTGGATAAAAGTGTATTGCTGATCAGCAACAAAGCAAACCCAGGCACAAGAGTAAGTACCGGAAGGGCAACCTTCTGCTCACTCTTAACTGAGCACTGATTAATATCTGTCTCACTGTGGCTGTGTGATCATATTTAAAGGAAGAATGTCAAATGGAAGGCTTTTTGGAGCATATGATTCCAATACATATTTTATGCCATTTCGCCCCAGCAGACAATGATGTAATCCTCAGAAGGCAGTCAGTAGACACTCAACCCCTCCCCCCTTCGTTACCAGATCACCCAAGTGACGGGGCTCTCAAAGACTCTTTACATCTCTCCAAATTCCGACTGAGTTGAAATATGGACAACTCCACTTTGTGCCGAGCAACATAAAATAGGTAACTTGATCTTAGTTGGATCCCAACAAAGGTTTGGCTTGTCAATCTTTTCTAACCTGAAAAGTAAGAAAGGAAACAGAGCACTGAGGTTTGGACAATGTGAAATGTTTGTTTGTTTGTTTGTTTTAAGTATCATCAGGACAGAGTTAAGGCTACAACCCAAAGGGCAAACGCCTTCCTTCATGCAGCCTGAAAGCTAGGAATGGTTTTGACATCTTTAAGTAATCATAAAATAAGGAAGAAGATCTGGCCAAGCCATGTATATAGGTGCCAAGGCCTAAAATGTTTATTAGCCATCTCTTTAGAGAAAAAGCTGCCAACCCTGAACTAGAGGGTTGTAGCTTCCCTGTGCTGGGGAGCAGGGGTCACTCATGTTTCCAGGGCATAAAAACTTGAAGCCACTTAGAGAAATAGATTAGACTAAAGGATGAATAAGAAGCCATTGCTTATCAACAGAAACTATTTTTTTTTATATTGGCAGTTGGTAAATCACCCATAGATCAGTTTCCTACAGGTGTAGTGGTGCACACTTGTAACCCCAATACTTGGGAAGGAGAAGATTGGGAGTTCTTGGAGAAAAGAAACATTGGCTGTCCTTCAAGGTAGGTTCAAGGCCGGCTTAAGCTACTTGACACAAGGAAGAAAGGAAGGAAGGGAGGGAGGAAGGAAGGAAGGAAGGAAGGAAGGAAGGAAGGAAGGAAGGAAAGCATTTTTGTACTTGGTGTTACGGCACATGCCTGTAATCTCAGCATTACAGAGACCAAGGCTGAAGAACTGTGAGTTCAAGGTCAGCCTGGGACACACAGTAAGCTCTTATCTCTAAAGAAGGAAAAACTATTTCTATGTGATGTTAGGTCCTGCTGCAGGGCATGGCTGGCATACCCGGCCCTCTACCTAGGGGTGGGGCTTCCCCCTCCCAGGGACCCTTCACTATATAATCCAGGCATCTTTGTTCTGCTGCCCCCCTTGTGCCCTTCCCACACTCTCTCCTTCCCTTCCCCCTCTTCCTGCCCTCCAGCACCTACCTCTCTCTCCCTCCCCCTCCCAACCCTGGGCTGCTCCAGTAAACCTGCATTTATATACTGTAGCTTTGCCTCTCCATTAGCTCATTCCATTTCAACCAATCATGTGTAACAGAGCAAGTCTTCACCATCTGACCCCTCTGGTAGGCATTATACATGTGTCCCTCTTCCTGCTCAAAGCTAGCAAACACAGCTGGCTTCTGTCACCCAAACAATTCTTTTCAGCCAACCACTGTCCATAGTTGAAGGATCTATTCCAGTGTTTGGTCAAAAGCCTCCTGAGACTCTGTTCCAGAGACTCTGTGAATGAGAACTCCAGCCTCAGGTCTTCTTAGCTGCCCCGGTCTGTGAGAGTAATCGTAACCACCAAGTTGCTACCTCTTACTACCAATGCAAGTATTTCTTTAGTGGGCAAGTCCACACACTCCTGGCCACGCGGCGGAACCCACCTGGAGTGTTGCTACACTGTTGTCAACTCACTGCCCTGTAGGTTCAGAGGACATTTCTAACATAAGGAACAGCGTGGCATCAACCACCTGACAACAATAGGGATTTAGAGACAATACTCGTGTCTTTACTGTAAACACACTGTGGTATGGGCAGACCTTCCCAATCATTCGGGAATGACCAAAGCTAGTAACTATGAAAATAGAAACAGAAATTTACAGGCAAAAATTGGACATGGATTATTTCCTCAGTCAGAGTTCAGACATGCTATATTTTGTGTCTTTCCAGGAAAAAGAAAGAAAGAAAAAAAAAGCCTATGAAACAAAACATCAGGGCATAAGTGCCGGCATGCAAGCCTGGAGAACAGCAAGGAAGGCCTCACAATCCTCAGCCAACACTGCGAGACTCTGTTAGGGTCTCCAAACCAAAGATAAGCAGGAACACAAACCTACAGTGCCTGGTGAGTGTCCTTCCTTCTCTAGCTCTGAAGAGTGCTGGTATGTGAAAACACCTTCCCAACTCCAGAGCCAGCTGGGAGCGTCCTGAAGGTGAGACACACTCAGGAGCCTGTCCTCGCTGGCTGATCTGACCAGGTGAGAGCCTCTGCATGCGTGGTGTCTTAGCACTGTTCTTTCCGTCCTTCTTCTGTAGATGAGAAGAGCGACAAAGACACCGATGAGTAAAAGAGTGAGCTAAGAACCTACGTGCAGGCATGGAGACCCTGCACTACTCTTGCAGGAGACCCGAGGTCAGTTGCCAGCATCCATGTCTGGGGTACTTTAGCTCCAGGGAACCCAACTCCCTCTTCTGGACTCTCACAGGCACATGTCCATGCACAGTCTCTCACACAGAGACAAACATTAGAGAATCTTAGCTGAGTAAACAAACACCAAGTCCTTCCTTCTCTATATAGTTCTTTGCTTAGAAAGTTTCATGGTGAGACTATCATCTGAGCTTAGACAGGTGAGACACATCGGTCTTGCGCTGTTTGCCCATTTTTATGACAAATAACTAATGAAACACAGCCACCAAAAGGTTTCGGTGTTCTAACATAACATCCTGACGACAAAGCGCCGTGTTTGACAAAGCAGGCCGTCAGAAGCGGAGCATACGGACTGTGAAGATAAATCCACAGACATGGGGACACTGGATCTGTCCTCCTACCTTATGCCATGCTGAAAAGTCTTCCAAAGTGGAGCTAGCTGTTAAGAGGAAAAGAGCATATTCGTAAAGGATAACACAGGAGAATGAATTTTGTTGCCTTGGGGTCAGAAAAATGTTTCTTAAATGGGGTATAAAGCATTCTAAACTTAAAAGATTGACTAAAAGGGACAGGCATGAGAGAAGAGCTGATCGCATCTTCACAATAGAATAATCAAATTGGCCACATCAAAGGAAACTGTGCTTTAGTTATCATCAGGGAAAGGCAAGTGGTAACATTGTTTAAAAAGGACAAGGTCAGTGGAGCTACTTACACAATATGTGTCACTGGTAAGAGTGTAATAAATACAATGACTCCAGAAAACACAACAATTCTACCTCTAAGACATAGATACATCATAGAAATGTAATAAACCAACCTTGGCAGTTTGAATGAAAATGTCTCCTATAGGCTGGCGTATTTGAACTCTTATCCCCTGACTCATGGCACTGTTTGGTGAGGGGTAAAAACTTCAGAAGGTGAAGCCTTGCTAGAGGAATTTATGGCTTCACACCACTTGCAGTTCTCTCTCTCTCTCTCTCTCTCTCTCTCTCTCTCTCTCTCTCTCTCTCTCCCTCCCTCCCTCCCTCCCTCCCTCCCTCCCGCTCTCTTCCTCTCGCTCTCCTACTTGTGGTTGAAGATTTGCTATCTCAGTTTCCTGTTCCTCCTGTCGTCCCTGGAGCTTGCTGCCATGCCCTCCCATACACACCATCGTAGACTGACTCATTTTGGAACATGAGCCAAAATAAACTCTTTCTTCCATAAATCACTTTTTGGCTGGTGATAAACCACAACAACAGCAGAGAAACTATTTAAAATGACATACAAGAATATTCACAACAGCCCCAAACTGAAAACTGTCCATGTGTCTATCAACCATAGAATATGGAAATATATTTTGACCTAGTTATCTGAGGGATTGCATACAGCCAAGAAAAGTGAATGGATTATACATATATACCTGCATATATGACTGACTCTCATAAGCATACATAATAAGTGTCATATAAGTCTATTTATGTAAAGCTCGAAAGCAAACAAAACTAAATTGCCATGTCGGAATCAGAATCTGGGCCACTTTAGAACAGAAAATGAGTTTAAAGTGGAAAGGAACGTATAGAGTGCCAACTGTGGTAGTTAATCTTAACTCTCAAATATGTTTCCTGATAGGAAGATCCATCTTGGGGCTAAGCAGCACTACCCCATGGGCTGAGGTCTTGGGCTGAATAATAAGGGGAAAGTGACGGAGCACCAGCATTCCCTGCTCTCTGCTTTCTGACTGCAGATGCCATGTGACTGGCTGCCTCAGGCTCCTGCGCCAGGCCTTCCCACCATGGTAGACTGTGTTCCTTCAAACTGTGAGCCAAACTAAGCCCTTCATCAGATGTGCTTGGTCACAGCAATAAGAAAAGTAACCAGCACCGTAGGTGGGCTCGAGTTCTTCATTTGGGGAATATGTTCATTTTAGGAAACTTTGCTGAGCTACACGCTTGTAACGTGTGCACTTTTCAGTAAGTGATGCTTTTTAAAAAAACTGTATTAAAAATGCAGAAAATAGGAACTGGGGAGATGGCGCAGTGTGTGAAGTTCTCAGGGCACAAGTACAGGGACCTGAGCCGAGATCTCCGGAATCCAGGCAAAGCGAGACGCAGGAGCACACGTCTGTAATCCTGTGCTTCTAAGGCAGTAAGGGGGATAAAGACGGAGAATGCAGGAGAATCACAAGCCAGCTACCCTGTTAGATGCAGATGTGAACAATCAAGTAAGATACAAGATGAGGGCTGGGACTCAAGGTTGTCGTCCTCTGACCTCCCTAGCAAGCCTTGGGACAAGTGTACCCGCACTCACACACAAATAATAAACAAATAAATAAACAGTAGCTAAGACATAAACTAATAGACAGTTTAAGTAAAAAGGGATGGGGAGGAACAAACAACTGCCAAGAGACCAAGAGATCAGAAGTCATGTGGCTTTGGAGAGCTGGGGGTCATGAGAACAGCGCGGAGCCTACGTAAGACCTGGGGGTCATGAGAACAGCGCGGAGCCTACGGAGCCTACGTAAGACCTGGGGGTCATGAGAACAGCGTGGAGCCTACGGAGCCTACGTAAGACCTGGGGGTCATGAGAACAGCGTGGAGCCTACGTAAGACCTGGATGAGTAATTGACTAGTTAAGCTAGTCAGAGTCCCTAAGAGCTTACCCTGCAGCGAATACCAGCAGAAAGTTCCAGGTAAGAAGGAAAAGAGCAGAAAACTGGATTTTCTCATGTGAAATGATCAAGCAGCAGGCAGACCCCGCAGAGCCTCGCGGGTTTTTGTCCTGCATACAGCTCGAGCACCAGGCAAAGCCGCACACGCAGCTAACTAACAATCTCGCCCGCGAGAGGCACAGCAGCCCAGCTATCCTGAGGCAGCTCGAGACAATAAGATATTGAAAAGTAGGCACCTTAAAAGCGCAAAACCTGTGCCTTCTCCGAGAGGCTGAAGGCCTGAACTCAAGCCTCAGCAGGCTGCTCACTCCCTGGAGGTTCTAGGAGGAAGCTTTCTGTGGGCGGTCAGCTTCTGATGTCTGCCGCTTGGAGACGCTACTCCGAGCACATGGTTATCTTCCTCCTGTGTACTTTGGCATCTGCCGAGGGCGTTTCAGCTTCCACACAGCCATCTTCGCATTAGCACGCTACTCACTGGCTCACAGACCCACGGTAGGCAGTCCAGCATGACCAGGTCTCAACTAAAGACAAATAAGGTCATGTAAGAGACGCTGTGGATTAGGCCTTCAACGGTAACCTTGGGAGGACAAACCCCAATCCATAACAAGTTTACATACAGCAAACTAGTGATGACAGTTTCCCTTAGAACCAGCATAAGAGCCAGATAGTCAGAGCGCTTGTCAGGATGATGACCTGAGTTCAACCTCAGAACCTGTTGAGAGAGGGGGGGTGGGGCAGAGACAGAGACAGACAGAGAGACAGACAGAGAGACAGAGAGACAGAGAGAGAGCTGGCATGCTTTTAAGTGGGGTGCAGAGGAAACAAAGCCAGGCAGGTCCCTGGAGCTCAGTGGATAGCCCTCATTGGGTTCCAGACCAACAAGAGACCCTATCTCTAAAATAAGGTTGGCAGTGTCTGAAGAGAAAATGCAGGTTGTCCTCTGGCCTCCACACAGATGTGTGCATCCCCACAAATGTGTATACAACACACACACACACACACACACACACACGGATAAGTACAGAGAGGTCATCTGAGCCCAGGTTACTTCCTGGACTTGCATTTCCAGGTTTCTTTAGCCTTTGTACACTGCAATATCAAAAGAGCTAAGGCAAAAGCCCCCAAGCGGGGACGCGGGGAAGCAAGTTGCTCGACAGGTGACTTAGATGTAGTCCTGTGATTCATTACCAGCACCACGTAACAAAAGACCCCAAGGCTTCGTGTTGTAAAACTACCTCGACTATCTTCACCAATCCTGTGCTCATGAGTTCAGACACACAGTTATAGTGGGTACAGTCGGTCTCTTTGCACAATGCCAGGGCTCACAGTAGGAAAACTCAAAGGCTCTGGAAGGAACATTCTGAAGCGTTATTCATTCACACTCTTGCAGATGATGATGCTGGTCAACACACCGCTTCCCTCCTCCTTTGGAGATCTAGGCTTCCTCAGAACGGTGGCTGGTTTTGAGTGGAGGCAGGAAAGAGAGGCAGAGACAGAGAAGATCAGCCATGTACAAGTCACAGCCCCTGACATTTTATGACCTTAACCTAAGAGTCATGCAACAGCAAATCCTGTTCTTACCCAAAATTTTTATATTCTTACTCATCCTTGATTTGATATCACTGCGTGCCTCTGGAAGTGGTGCTCACCTCTAACCCTAGTACTCAGGAGGTGGAAACAGGAAGATCAGAAGTTCAAGGTCATCCTAAGCGTCATGGCAATTCTAAGGCCAGCCTGAGCTACATGAGACACAGTCTCAAGAAAAGAAAAAGGCAATTCATTCTGTCACTGAGGTTTAGCGGCTGCTTATATGGACACTCAATGGCAAGTGCCTCTCTCATTCTTCCTCCTTCATACTCCTGACCTGTACATCATTTTCACCACGTTCTATTTGTTGAGTCAGTCACACAGTCCTGCCCAGCACCAAAGGAAAGAGGAGGCTCCAGTCCTCTGTGAGGGATGGCAAGGCTAGACCAGAACACAAGTGAACTCAGAGTATTACTAAAGCTGTTTTGGGGAAATGCAATGTGCCATACCTTGCAATAAAACAATGTAGGGATTCTGACTTGTTTGACAAATGCATCAGCCTTTTTGTTTTTGATTGATTCCAGAGTCCCAAGGAGGAAAATGTCAGAACTAATATCCACAGTGGCGAGACCTTCGACCTTCCGGGGCCTTATCTTAGCTACATTTCTGACTATACTGTTTCAAAAGAGCAGACCTTCTTAAGATCTCTTACAAAGAGATCAGATCTGTGAAGGCCTCAGAAAATGTTTGCTCAACCCATTTGAAGTGAAAATCTTGTGTTTAAAAAATTTTTTAGGCATAACGGGAAACTAAGTAGGAAAATCTCTCTTTGTTTCCTAGGAAGACACCTTTTTATGTTTTTTTCTCTTTAAACATTTTCTTAATTTTTTACATATACATTAATATTATTACACATATATACAATAAACTACCTATAGCAAGAAAAGCCATGGTACAATCAGTAATTATATAAATGTTACTATCACAATAAATGTTACATGTTTAGTGTTTTGGCCATTTGTAGTTGACAGCCTTGAAGAAAATATCTTTCCTATCTTGGTGAGTCTAAAATTCTGAAAATAAATGAATATCTATCATATCTCATAATTATCAACTTAAAACACTTATTTAGACCTAAAAAAATCTTAATCCTTAAAAAACTAATCTTCATTGTAAAACTAAGCTACCTGGTCATCAAGCCCATCAGAGACTTGAGAAATAATAAACTTGATTACCTGAGTATACCAGGTATAACAGAGACAGTTTGCTACCTGAATCACCCAAGACTCTCCATAATGTTGGAGCATCATCTTCAGCCTTCTTGCCCAATATATCTGACAGACGTATTTGTGAGGCAGGAACTATTGAGGACTTGCTTACCCTGTCTTGGCAGAGTTTGGCTGTCGACTCTGCCTGCATCCAAGCTTGCCCTTTTTTAGGCAGAACTCTGTCTGTGGTAGAAAGGAGGACATTTTGCACAGTGGCTTATTAGCCACATTTGAAGCTATTTCCATAAGGAGGTTCTTTGGTGCTCATCATCCTCTTTGAGGTAGGTTGGGTGTTGCCAGGAGTTAACCTGTCTCATTGTCAGTGAATCTTTAAAATAATAAAAGCATCTTTAAATGCCATATTCTGTATGTCTCTGGGGTTTTGGAAGACTTTATCTAACTATTTTACCCTATATTTCTATAGAATAATATCTACCTGTTGCACCTAAGATGTGTATTCTTGTGATAAAAATAGACTAGTAATTGATATGACCATCTTTTGATCAACTAACAATTAACTTATATAGCTTATTTAACCTAAACAGCCTGCAATAGCACTTTCAAAGTATTGGAAGTAAACCTTGTATTATAATTGAGTTATATGGGTATAATAACTCATATTAGAGTACAAATATATCTAATGTGTGTTAAGAATAATCTTACACTTGAATTCTGTACTACTGTATCTAAAAATTAAACTTATTTTGCATCTATTTACAAAATTCTATGTCAGGGAGTTAAAAATAACCTTGTGGGAGACAACTGAGGCATTAAGTTGAGGAGTAGATTCACTAATCGAATTTTTGTTCTATCTTCCCTATATATTTCTATATTCCCCCCTTCCTTCTTTTCAACCCCTATCTCCAAACCTAAGAATGTAAGGTAAGGGAAAAGGGGGACACCCCTGGGTCTAGCCTTGTTTTCTCTGTAAATAAGACCAATAGTAACTTATAACCAACTCCCATTGAAAATAACTGTCTACAGCCTGAGAAAGCAACCAAAAACCTATCCAACCACCTTAAGGTTTCTTCCTGCTGATTTGAGATTAATAATACCTTTGTAGGGGCCCAAATAAAACTGAAGAAATGTTAAACAAGCTAGGAATAGCATTTCTGGTCCAGTTTTTAAATGTTGAAAAATTATAGGTTGATTTAAAGTCCTGTGTGAGACAGTCTAAAATGCTGGAACAATTGGGATCGGAAGCTTTCTTCAAAGGTGTCCTGGGAGCTGTCTTATTCCAGTGAGGAACAGCAACTAAAGTACTTGGTCCTGGGGCATGAAGGATGCAGGATGTCAGTGTCCAGCATGCTGAAAGGAATGAATCCCATCAGGTCTGATCCAGTGGTCAGTGTCTGGTTCTTTTGTTCTGGAAACATGTAATTTCTCACAAGCATTATACAGTCCTAAAATTATAAATGTATAACATACGCACAGAACAAGTAAGGCTTGTTTTCTGCTCTTTGTATGAGCAGAAAGAAAGACATCTGTAAATCTTCATCCATGCCATACTAAGAATAGCATCTAATAATAATTGATAAGAGTTCTGTAGCCAAGAAGAAGCGTTGTCTATGCCTAGACATTCATGTCTCAGCCAGTCTCAGAGCTATTCCCATACAGCGGGACTAGCAATATAAGTTACCTGCTTGTTCTGCAGTTTAAATTCTTTACATCCAGATTGTATCCCCCTCCCTCATACCCTCCCAAGCCCCCTCCCTCCTTCATCCCCACTCCCTCTGTCCCCTAGTTCTCAGAAAGGGGGGCCCTCCTCCCCTATATCTGACCTCAGCCCATCAAGTCTTATCTGTACTATCTGTGTCTTCTTCCTCTCTAGTGTGGCCAGGCTGCCTTGCCAGGGGGAAGTGATTAAAGTTCGGTGGCCAGAGTGCATGTCTAAAGTAGTCCCTACTTTCGACAGTGTGGGACCCACAAGGAGACTGTGCTAGTACATCTGAGCAGAGGGTCTAGGTTCACATCATACATGGTCCTTGGTTGATGTTTCAGTCTCTGTGTTGTAGTGTAGTTACCCTGTATTATGTGGCTAATGTCCTATTATAAGTGAGTATGCACCATGCATGTCTTTCTGGGCCTGGGTTACCTCACTCAGGATGATTTTTTTCTAGTTCCATACATTTGCCTGCAAATTTCAAGATTTTCTTGTTTTAATAGCTGAATAGTAGCCCGTTGTATAAATATACCACAGTTTCTTTATCTATTCTTCAGTGGAGGGACATCTAGGTTGTTTCCAGATTCTGGCTATTATGAATAAAGCTGCTATGAACATAGTTGAGCAAATGTCCTTGCAATATGGTGGAGCATCTTTCGGGTAGATGCCCAGGAGTGGTTATGGCTGGGTCCTGAGGTAGAGTTATTCCCAATTTCCTGAGAAACCTCCAGATTGATTTCCAAAGTGACTGTACAAGTTTGCATTCCCACCAGCAATGAAGGAGTGTTCCCCTTTCTCTACATCCTTGCCAGCATGTGCTGTCACCTGAGTTTTTGATCCTAGCCATTCTGATGGATGTAAGATAGAATCTCAGAGTTGTTTTGAGTTGCATTTCCCTGATGACTAGGGATGTTGAGCATTTCTTTAAGTGTTTCTCAGCCATTCGATATGCCTCTGTTGAGAATTCTCTGTTTAGTTCTGTATCCCATTTTTTAATTGGGTTATTTGGTTTGGCGGTGTTTAATTTTTTGAGTTCTTTATATATTTTGGATATTAGCCCTTTGTCAGATGTAGGGTTGGTGAAGATCTTTTCCCAGTCTGTAGGCTGTCACTTTGTTCTGTTGACAGTGTTCTTCACCTTACAGAAGCTTTTCACTTTTATAAGGTCTCAATTACTAATGGTTGATCTTAGGGCCTGAGCTGTTGGTGTTCTGTTCACGAGGTTGTCTCCATGCCAGTGAGTTCCAGACTCTTCCCCACTTTTTCTTCTAACAGATTTAGTGTGTCTGATTTTATGTTGAGGTCTCTAATCCCTTTGGACTTCACTGGGAAAACATCTTATTCACTGTGATTTTTTTTTTCCCAAGTAACAGGACACATTAATGAAGCAGTTGATCCCAAGGACTTGTTTGCATTAGTAAATGTGAGAAGGGAAAACACCCTGGGAGTTCTCCATTGAGGTGCGTACCAGTTGTTCCCACTTCAGGTGTGTGAACACTTGGTCCCCAGCCGGCAGTGCTGTTTGAGAGGATGTGGGACCTTTACCAGGTGCAGCCTAGCTGGAGGAAATGAGTCATGGCGTTGTGTGTCTTGAGGTTTGCAGCCCAGCCCCACTTCCAACCCCCCACCCCCACCCCTGTCTCTCTCAGTGTCCAACTTAACCAGGCTGTAAACAAAACATCCTGCCACTGTGAATCGTCCTACCATCTCCACTTCCCCAGCCACGAAGAACTGTATTCCCTCCAACCGTGAGCCAAAATAAACCGTCACTCACTCAGACTGCTTCCAGCTGGGTATTTTGTCACAAGGGCAGGAAACATAAAGCAGCAGCAGCACCTGCTTGTGAGCTGAAGATCATTTGAAGGCAGCTCCTCCCAGTCTAGACTCAAGGGCGGTGCCCTCTGTTGCTTTAGACTCACTTCCTCAATCTGCCACCCTCTGTTAGTCAGGAGGACATCAAAGGGCACAGAATGTTCCTCAGTGGTTTCAGGAAGAGAATATGGAGAACATCCAGAAAACAAACGAACTCGAGATCCATCCTGACCAAAAAAGTACTTAGAAACTTTAGGTTTATCTGTGCGTCAAGAACCATGAAGGTTTTTATCCTGTTGGAAGATGACAAGTTAACACAGCCCGTAATGTTGTAGCTACAGGCAGAGAACACATAACTTCTCAGTCAAACGCAAAAGGGAGTCTGTAACTCCGGGCAATAGAGTCAGAGTACATTTGGCCAGTTCCACAAGCCCCAGCTCCAACTAGGTGACATCATAAACGAAGGCCAGGTAGCACCTGCCCAGACAGTGGGTTGTGCAACTTGAGAGAAACTGTGAACATAGTAAACTCTGTTTTATAAAGAGCCTATGTCCACAGCAAGACACTATTAGCCTCTTCTAAGCCTTGTCACTCTGTAAACATCCTAACAATAGCCCAAAACAAACAGCAATCGTTGTCTTTGCTCAGAAATATATATATATATACACTAGAAGCCCAAGAGTTATCTCCCAATACCATGCTGACTTGGAAACATGAGTTCAACATGGAAATAGCTATTAAATGCTTTTAATATGATATCTTCCAACTTAGATAAATGAAATAAAATTTGAAATCCAGTTAACTGCACTGGGCATGTTCCAGGTGTTCAGTGACCACATGTAGCTCTTGGCTACCATATTGGACAGAACAGTCAGGGGTTTGTAGACAGCTGTACGATCAGCCAATCAGCTGCCACAGATAAGACACTGTGTGTATGATTCGGGTTATCCAGCATATGGAGGTAGCCGTGCTTTGTTCCAGAATAACATGTTATAGCCTGCAGTGGAGACTGACCATGTCGAATAAATAAAGGCAACAGTTAAACAGACAGAGTCAATTAAAAGATTCAACTTAATGAATGTAAAGGGTCCAAGAATTCAATTAAGAAGAAGAACTGTGGGGAGCCATGCCAAATTCTGCCATGTCAGAAATCCTGTGCTTAGGCTGCATGCTGTGACCTTTGAGTTGCTGACCTTTACCTCACCGTGAGGTCTTGTGTTCTAGGCTATCTTGGACTATTTACCTTTGAAAGAAGTAGGGAAGTCCCAACTTGGAACCACCCAGAGGATCTAGGAAGTCCTTACAGGGAACTGCTCAGAGAACTAGGAAGTTCTACAGGGAGTGATTCAGGCTATTGTATTCTTGCCTAGGGGCTAGGGTGAGTGAGATTAGAATAGATTCTATTGACCTTGCTCTATATATATTCTTACTAGTCGGACATTAAAGGGAATCTTGATCAGAAATTTCCTGACTTGGTTCATTATTTCTCGCCTCTCTGTATCCTACTTTCAATGCCCACTCCCTCTTTCAGGTGAACCCTGATTTGATTTTTCCCGCAGGCTGGGACACAACAAAGAAGGAGATGGAAGAATGGCAGAAAAGAAAGGAGGAGGGAGCTGGAACTCTGTCTTTGTGGAGGCAGAGGGACCCAATGACCCTAACACTACTACAAAGAGCACTTGGCAGACGGGATGGATTAGGAAGAGGGCTAGGCCTGTCTTGGAGACTCTTTCAGAGGCTTAGATCAAGAATATGGCTGATCACTTATTCTTAAAAAGAAACTTTAAGAAATAGCAATGGCAATACATTCCTGAAATATTAATGTAAATAGGATACATTTTAGGGCAAAATCAGAGTCTACAACAGGCCAAGAGGCTTTAAAGTCTCTGCCAAGGATCCAGAAGGAGAGGCAGGGCCACAGTTAGGTCACCGAGGACTATAGCTACGTTTTCCCCACCTTCTCAATCTTGAGATGCAACAAGGTCTTTGTTTCTCACTTGCTGGGTCCTAGAAGACCCTGGCACATGGTGTCACTCAGTGAGGAACAATGGGCCATCAGCAATGGCTGTGCAGTGCTTGTTCATGAATGAATAGCCATGGACAAAGGTTACAGAGAGAGGCAGCACTCCCTTCGGAGAATCACAGATGCCCGCAGAGCAAACCAAAGACTTCCCAAGGAAAATGCGGTTGTGGCATCGTCATTCAACCACCTCACAGAAGCTAAGATGCAACAAGCCCAATGGAGAGACTCCAAAAGAAGCAAGACAAGAAGCCAAGCTATTGAGAAAAGCAGCTAAGATCATGAAAGAATAAAATCCTAAATCAGCAAAGCCACCAAAGAAGTGGAAGACTTAAAATAATGGTGATCACAGCTGCAAATTGTCTTAGGCAGAAAGCCCAGCATTAACTCAAGAGCAAGCAATGGGGTCTGGCCCAAGTATAAGCGCCAGAAAAAGCGAGGCTGGAAGATTTTTAACTAGTCTGGAGGCAGAATCACTAGAACGTGGTCACTGACAGCTAGAAAGTGACAGGGGAGTAAAACATAAGTAAGTTTCTGCCTTAAGAATCTGGGAGACCCCACACTCCTATACTCCTGCTGCAGTTGGGAGAGCTGGCTCTGGGCTCATGAAAGTGGGTGAACCAACCCTGTCCCTCCCCGGCTGAAGAACTGGAGAGAATGGGCCCTGCATCTTGCCTGAGCTACACAGTGGAACTGACCCTGAAGGCAAAGTCTAGGGTAAGCCAGCCCTGAGGGTGTGAGAGCAGGAGAGCTGGCCCAGCCCCTCACAGGCTGCAGCAGTTGGCAGAGTATGGCCTGCACTTTGACTGGGAGTCACAAAGGAGCTGCCTCTGGAGGTATGTGTGCTAGTGAGCCAGCCCTGAGGGCATGATAACAGAAGAGCTGACCCTACCTCCTGCTGGTGGCAGCACTGGGTGGCTAAGAAAGACGAGAAAGAGCAGTGCTGGAGAGCTTGCCCTGGTGGTACAGACAAGGAAGAGTCAGCAGGCTAACCATCTCACCTACCATCCAGGCTCAGGTCCAGGGCTCTCAGTTGACCTACTCCAAAATCTATTATCATCCTGCATCATTGGGATGCAGGAAAGAGCCAGTCGTGCTGTTTCCGAAGCTGCAGGATCTCCATGAGACAGGGCAGCAACAGGATGACTGGGAGGCCTGGTAAAGACCCAATATTGACGGTGTCACAGAAGCCAGAGATCTGAAACCAAACCAATGATTCATTGCAATGAACGTTTGCGTGTGAAGCTGTGTAGACAGAGGGATATACTGTGAGATGCACTGAGATTTACCACAGCTTCCACAATGAGATGCTTCCTATACTTTGTTGTTGTTGATGATGTTGTAGTAGTAATAGTTGTTGTTGGTGTGTGTCTTATTTTGTGGGGGAAATTGCAAGGGCAAAGGGCAGATATGAGGGAATTGGGGAGATGAGTGGAAGTGGGGTGTGTGTTGTGAAATACACAAAGGATCAATTAAAAGGTTTTTTTATAAAAGGAACACAGTGTGTTTCTTGATCTGGGAACTCTGGGCATCAGGGTTAGGAGAGGAATCAAACATTGACTTTGGAGAACACACAGTAGGTGTCAGAGAACACACAGTAGGTGTCTGATGGAAAAGGTATGGAGGGGCTGCTTATATGAACTCTAGCAGAGGGATTGGCTGGCTCGTGAACTCAGCTGTATAAGTTCCATTAGCACCAAGTTGTCTGGAGAGTGACGGGCATCACTGAAGAAAAGCCGTGCACAGGATGACCATGTGACAGGATAGAACTGAACCCAAGGAATGCAAAAAGTTCTCTAAAAGCCAAACTAACTGTAAAACTTCCAGCTGTCTTCTCCTGTGTGCTTCAGTGGGAAGAGCTGCTTTACATAAAACAAACTGAGAGTCGCCCAGGGCTTCCCAGGGTGTGCAATATAGCTGAAGATTACTCATCTATATACTTCAAGATTTTAGCTGCATTGGGTTTTTAAAAGCATAAAAGTGCAGGGGTGTTTTTGTTTACTCATGTAACAGAAATTGTGCGGGGCACATCTCATATTGCACCGCCTTTGTGTTGAAAGGATCAAAGCCTAAAATGGATCCAGTATGAAACATGATAAACAGAGTGTGGATTGCGGTGAACATCCCACCACATGTCACAGCAATAGTTGGCATGGGCTGTATTATACATTACCTCTCCTCTGCGACTACAAGTGACTATTCTAGTCTAGACATATTAAATCAGCACATCTCTCACTAACTCGGTGAGAAAGCCTGTGTAACCAAATCCAGAGTAACCGGGATTTTTCTGGGTATTTCTGACCGTTGTTTAGAAGAATCCTCTGCTACATGTGGAATGTGCATCTTTAATGTAATCAAAGTCAGCAGAAAGCTCAATGTGGAACTGGACTCTAACAACAAAACAAGAGATTTCTTCGCTGCTGTTAGCAGCCACAGAGCAGTGTGACCAAGCCACTTTCCTCATGCCATCTCCTAGCAGAAATCCAATGGAAAGCACTCAAAAGGAAAACAAGGATTGGTTTCACAGGATGTATGAACCTGTGCTGTGAACTCATCTGCTGACCTAGACGGAAGGAACAGGGAGGGAAGTCGTGTGTGTGTCAGGAGTCATCGTAATTCAGGAGGCCGCATGAAGTATTGAAAGAAAAGAAAAACCACATCAAATAATGGAAGAGCAGAAAGAATGTGAGAACTGGATGGCACGAAAGGCCGCGTGACCGTGACATGCCCACCGCACTCGTGAACTCACAGCTGGTTGCGATTACCTGCACAGGGTTTACACATGGAGCTCCTAACATTCAGTCAGAGGAGACTCTTATGAGAGCCGGTGGCAGACTAGGGCTGCTGAGGGAGAGGAAGGCATTGCCTTTAGCAGTGTAGCCACTGCTCAGGTACTTATGCTCCGGTGGATAGCTACACACCGTGCACACAGGGGTGCTCTGATTACACCTGGTGGGTCACAAGGCAAAAAACAAAAAAACAAAAAAACAAAAACAAAAAAAAACAAGCAAAATGGCAAAAGCAGGGTGGAGAGGATGGTGAGTTGATCAGAAGATGAGGATAGAGGGGAAGGAAGAACCAGCGGGGAGAGGAAATGAGTTTAGCCAGAACATACTAGATACACGTATAAAACTGCCAAGGAATAAATTAATTTGTAAAAAGAAAGAGTAATAAAAATTTAAATGTGAATGTCAAAATATTTGAACTCCCTTACACAGCTCCTTTTCTGTGGCTTACACTGGAATAGTGCTACCAGTGTGTGTGTGTGTGTGTGTGTGTGTGTGTGCGCACGCATGTGTGTGTATGTGTGTGTGTGCGCACGCGTGTGTGTGTGTGTGCACACGCGTGTGTGTGTGTCTGTGTGTGTGTCTAGGTATACATGTTCATATTTGTGAACGGGGTATATATGTGTGTCTGTGTGGGAATTGTTCCTCAGGAACCCTCCACCATATTTTTTGGGAGCAGCCTTTTCACTGGGACCTGAGACTCAGTGATCAGGCTACATTAGCTGATCACTGTACCTGAGGGGCTGCAGGTCTCCAACTTCTCAATCCTGGAATTACAAGAATCCACCACCATTCCTAGATTTGTGTGTGGGTTCTAGGGATCAAAACGGGACCCTCAGATTTCAGCCTGGGGCCATCATCTTGGACCTTCTTTCCAACTTCCGTCCTTGTTTCTTGGGTGTATGAGAATTTGAATCCAGAAACACAGCTGCTCTGTCAAGGGATCTCATCCAAAGACCTAGGTCTGCACAATGAGCTTGGAAGGCAGACATGCCACACGCCTGTAATCCCTCTGGCTGGAATACACACACCTTTAACCTCTGTGCCTGGAATACAGACACACCCTTAGTACATAACTTTATATCCAAAAAATAACGTCTAATTGTGGGACAGGCAAAGTGACAAATCAGAGAAAGATTTGACAGAATGAGTCAGAGGCAGAATATGCCCAACTCTCATAGGAACGGACAGGAAAAGAAGCTACTTAAGAGCATTTTATAGTATTGTTGAGAGGGAGAGTAGGTACAATAGAGAGAGCAGGGAAAACAGTGCGGCAGGGTAGAGCACAGTAGAGAGCACAGTAGAGAAGACAGGTGTGCAGATAGCTGAATTCTGCTCAGTCGGCAGAGTTGAGTGCAGTTGAGCGCAGTGGAGTGCAGCTGAGCACTCAGCAAGTCCTGAAATCAGTGCAGTTCAGTTCCTGGTTTCAGAGGCAGTTTTTCCAGGCAGAGCAATTCCATCAGAAGCGGAGAGGAGCCAGACTGAATCAGTCAGCTTGGAGAGGAGTTTGAGACAGAACAACTGAGTTCAACCAGCCAGCCAGAGTTCAGGAAGAGCTAGAAACGGGTGAGCTTATTCACCAGTGTAAGCCTCCAAGATGGCAATTATATCTGCCAAATAAAAGTTACATTATACACTAAGGGTCATTTTCTTTAAGGACTGTTTGCCTCATAAACCACAGGACTTCCCGCTGGCCTTATCACATTCTAGTGTAACTGTTGGCTTTCTCCTTCATACTTATGGCCCTATTGATGAATGCAAAAACTTTGCCCAGTTGTAGCCCTTTCTGAGCTGGGTGGTACTCTGCCAAGCCTGCCTTTCTCCTGGGCCTATTGCTAAGCCCCCTCTTGCACCACTCAACAACACATGCCCACTTGATTTTATTTGTACTTTCCAAATGTCTGATGTCATCCCCTGGGCTATGATTTGACAAGACTATCTTTGTATAGTTTCAGAACACTTTCATGGGTGCTGGGAAAGTAGAGGACTTTTGTCTCTTATTATTTATGATGTTTAAGCTTTGTACTTGTTTCTATTTTTCATCATTAATATAAAAAATAGATATTCTAATGTTTCGTTCCTCCTTATCAAATTACTCCTTTTGATGTCCATTTACTATCTTAACTTTCTGGAGTATTTTTAACAAATGAATTTTTTTATCACTGTTTACATTTGTGTGTGTGTGTGTATGTGTGTATTTGTGAACATTCATGAGAGCAGATGTGTGTTTTCCTTCTTCTGTATCCTTCATTTGTAAAGCTTATTTCTTCTCCCTTACATGAAAATCCTCCTCAAGATTAAGGAAAATTTTAGCCAGGCATGTGGCACACACTTTTAATTCCAATACTCGGGAGGCAGAGACAGACAGATCTCTGTGAATTCAAGGCCTGCCTGGTCTACACTGTGAGTTCCAGGACAGCCAGAGCTGTATAGTGAGAACTTATCTTAAAAATACAAGCAACAACAAAAGATTAAGGTTAAGTTTTATGTCAAATGATAGACCATCTGCTACCAAAAGTGCAGGTACCTCTCTGTCCGTGTTCTCTGGAAGCCAGCGTGCGGACACTCTTTGCTGAATAAAAGCAAAGTGTGTTGTGGTCTTGAGTGAGAATTGTCTCATGTAGGCCTGTGAATTCCCAGCTGGGGGTGTGGTTTAGGAAGTTATGGAGCCTTCAGGAGGAAGTACATCGCTAAGGCGGGTTTGAGGCTTTACAGCCTGGCTCTGCTTCCGGTACTGTTTCCTGTGTGTCCCACCATGGAGGACTACATCCCTTCTGCAACTGTAGTCTAAAAGAAACACTTCCCCCTAACTTGATTTTTCTCGGACTGTCTCATCACAGCAGCAGAACAGCAACTAACACAGCATGCGAGTCTCATAGTGAACAAGTCGCGTCTGCGGCCTGAACTTCTGTGTCATGATTTCACGGGGATTTGTTCTTCAGGAGTTATCTATTTTCTATTAAATGCATGTAAGTGATATTAAGTCGCATTGGCCTCGTAAATCTCTTCTTTGCTTTGTTTGTGGCTGTCATAAACATTACCAGAACAAGATTTTTCTAACAGATTCAGCCATTCCTAATAACTGCTTGAAAACCCAGAAGCTTTTTCAAAGAGCCAAAAGATACAGTGTCTAAAACTGTCAGTAGTAACACTCGGCTTCCTCGGAGCCTGTAAGATCAAGTTTTGCAGCTTTTTATGGCTCTTTATGTGCCCCAGATATTCACATGTCTTAGCTGTCTGTCAGCATCTAATTATGCTTCCAATTATTAGAAACAAACTATCCTTCCCCCCCCCACCCCAAATAAGAATTCAGGGTTCTACAGTCCCATGTGTCACCAAGTAGACACCAGGAGATGAATATCCTACAAGAAGTCACTGAGAGCCAAAGAAGAATAAAGCCCACCAGGCCCAGCGGTGCAGCCAGCAGAAAGCCTCCCCAATGCCAGTTGCCATGGCAAACGGTCAAATGAAAAACGCTTCCGTTCTGAATTCATCACCAGTGGGTGATTAGGATGTGAGTAATGAGGAGACGCGTAAGCGATAACATTTTTGTATTAAAGGGTGCTCCACAAAGCACATCCCTACTGGAAAGTTGCTAGCAGTAGGAGTGGCCACTGCTTGTCACATCTGAACCCTGAAGCCCTTTTTCAGAACCCACTGTTTTCCATTTTGATCTCTCCATAAACTTCCCATTGTATCACATAAAGATATGCAACAATTAAGGCAATTTAATTTTAAGTGGATTTTGGGCACGATGAGTGACTCCTGTCATTTTCTCACTGTAGGGTGTGCGTAGAGCATTGGCTAGCATCTGTTCACAGTAATTCTTCCAATTCAATTACAACACATTCAAAAGCTGAGAAGATATGAAAGATGTATTCTGAATCACAATTTGTCATTTCTATTTCTCCCCCCCCTTTTTCTTTTCTAGCTATTCAGATATCAATTTCTAACCCAAGTTGAGGACTTTACATTTTCCATTCCCAGGCACAAAATGCTCCCCTTTTCAAAAGTACCTTACAGCTCTCTGCTCTGACAGGGGTTTCAGTCTCCTGTTCCCTCCTGGACTGTGCAGACACCTAAAATGAGCATCCTCCTCCCACATTGGGAAAATTGACATGATAAAGTCTTCCTCTTTTAAATGACATCTTGGAAATTTGTCAAGGCAGCAAAGGACTGACTCACATGAAGTCTACCCCAAACTCTTTGCCGGGGCAAGGCAATGGGCAAGGCAATGGGCAAGGCAATGGGCAAGGCAATGGACAAGGCAATGGGCAATAAACCTCACTGTGAGACTCTGTGTGAAGACTGTAGTAATCTCTGTAAGCTCCAGCGGCACTCCTTCCTAACCAAGTAGATGATTTATCAACACAGCACATGTATGTACAGTGAGCGCCTAGCATGCCTATGTAGGAAATAAGCCAGCCCTCAAAGCTAGGACCGCCTCAAAGCTAGGACCACCTCAAAGCTAGGACCGCCTCCTTCCTTTGCTTATGATAAAAATAAGAGTGAATGACTATGTGCCATCCAGGATCATTGCTCTATGCATCGACTCTGTCCGGGAACTGATTTTCTGTGCTGCTTCAAACTGCCTTCTAACGCAACCTAGATGGTGCCAACAATTTACCATCAAATTCTCAAGTGACCTCACAAAGACCTGAAGACAAAAATGTGGTACTATTTCCACAAGATCTAAATGGGGCTTATGTGTGGGGGGGGTGGAGGGGGGGGAGGAGGGAGAGGGGAGGGGGGAGAGGGGAGGAGGGGAGAGGAATCCCACTCATCCCTCTCCCTCCTTCCCTCTCCCTCCTTCGCCCTTCTTTGCCTCCCCCCTTAGCTCATGATGTCAGTGTTTTGCTTATAACGTCACTTCGATTACAACGTTCTGTCTGTTGCTGCGAGAGGACATAAGCACTGAGGCCTCCTGATCTTGTGGTCGAACCATAAATCGATGGCTAATTAAACTTTTCTAAGCCAATAGCCTCAGACATTATTCTTTAATGAAACTGGTGCACAGACACTAACTGTCCCTTTCTGCCATCTTTATAAGTTGGGACAAACCCTGGCTGCCGTATCGTCCCACCAGTCACAGGACAGACCAACACAGAAGTGAGGAGACTCTGGGAACATATCCTGAGGAAAGAGATGCCACTGAGCAAAATCGACCTATAGGAGTTACATTGCTGAGATCCTGGTAGGATGCAGTTTTCTCTGGGCTGGGAGAATATTATTAACTTACCCTGAACCTAACAGCAACAAAGCTCAGAATACATCTTCCCAAACTGATGTAGACAGTCTCAACAGTCTGTATACACTTTGGATGCACAGTCGGTTACCCAGTCCCTTGCTCCATCACAAAAGTTAAAATCACCTGCCCTGATAAGGCGCTGTTCCACTTGTAGCTAAGCCTGACTGTTCGGCATCACTGTTTGATTTTTCCAAGTGATTGTGAGTTGATTGTGGGGTGCTGCGATCTGGTCTTTACCAGGTACACCAGGCAAAAGCCCTGTCATGATTCAACCCTGCCTCTGCCCCTTTGAGATATAACACAATATCCTCCTGTGTCCAGGAATTCTGTCTATCCACAATTTTCCATGGCTAGTGGGTTCTGCAATGTGTTCCTTTAAAGGTTAGATAAATCCCTTCACTCTTGGAAGAATGGACCCTGGGTCGTGCTGTTCAAAGGAATGAGAAATTAAAAGGTGCACCATGATACATTGAGATAGCATGGGGACAGAGGCACTGCACAAACACAGGTGAGTGGTGTGTGTGTGTGTGTGTGTGTATGTGTGTGTATGTGTGTGTATGTGTATATGTGTGTATGTGTGTGTATATGTATATGTGTGTGTGTGTGTGCGTGTGTGTGCGTGTGTGATGTGTCAGTCCCATTGAATATGCTGGTTAAGGGCTCACATTGTTCCTGGCACAGAACCACAGAACACCAAAAAGGCAGATGGCTTGAAGATCTGCCTGATAGTTCGGGGACCACCATCTCTCTCTTAGAACCACCAGAGGGTCAGAGAGAAAAATCTGTGGATTTTGCTTGTTATAATTTGAATCTTCAGTATCCCTGTCCTCTAAAAAAAAAAAAGTTATGTTGAAGGGTTAGTCCCCAGTATAAGTGGTCAGAAAGGTGGTCGTTGGGAAGTGCCTCATGTGGACTGTGACCTCAGGTGGACTAAATCTATTGATGAATTTATAGCTTAATGAATGTCTTAGTTACTCTTCTTTTGTTGTGGAGAGACACCATGACCAAGGAAACTTTTGAAAGAAAGTGTGAAATTGGTGGCTTTTTTTTTTTTTTAACAGTTTCAGAGAGTGACTCCATGACCATCACAGTGAGAAACATGGTGCCAGGCAGGCCTGGCACTGGATCAGTAGCTGAGAGCTTATCTCTAATGTGAAACTTACAGGCAGAGAAAGCAAGAAACTTTGCCCGGTGGGCTTTTGAAACCTCAAGGCCCCCCCCCTGTGACAGAATTCTCCAGCCAGACCACACCTCCTAATCCTTCCCAAACAGTTCACTAAGGGAGGCCCAAGCATTCAAGCACATGCGCCTATGGAGACTGTCCTCATTCAAACCACTACAGTGAGCATGGGGAGGGACTTTGCTGTAGGATGAGCTCTCTACTTCTTAGTCACACTGAAGTCAACAATTTCCTCAGCCACAGGCTTCTGCCCTGATGTGCTTCCTCACCAGTGACCCACGGTGATGGGACCCAGCAACCATGGACTGACACCTTAGAAACCATGAGCCAAGATAAACATTTCTTCCTTTTTTAAAAAAGATTTTATTTATTTATTATGTATACAGTATTCTGCCTGCATGTGTGACTGCAGGCCAGAAGAGGGCACCAGATGTTGATAGATGCTTGTGAGCCACCATGTGGTTGCTGGGAATTGAACTCAAGGCCTCTGGAAGAGCAACCTATGCTCTTAACCTCTGAGCCACCTCTCCAGTCTGAACATTTCTTCCTTTCAAGCTAATTTTTCTCAGTTACTTTTTTACAGCGAGGGAAAACGGACTGACCCACGGCTCCAATCTTGGGAGAAGGAAGGAAAGGAGTGGTTAGGGGCCATCTTCACGATTCTCTTACTCTTACGTGGGGCTGCAGATTTAGAGCAGCTCTGCTCCCAGCCCAGTAACATGCTCATGGATCTGTATTTAGATAAAACTCTATCCACTAGGAGCAATGTTTATACCGTCCACCACCTGCAGTGGATTGAATGAGAACTGTCTCCCATAGGCTCACAGCTGCCATTGCTGTTGGGGAGGTTATGGGATGTTTAGGAGGAAGTCAGTCACTAGGGGTGGGATTTGAGAGATCACAGCCTTGCCCCACTGCAAGTTCACTCTCTGCTTCCGGTTTTCAGCTCAGGATAAGATCCCTCAGCTTCCTGCCTGCCCGCCATCATGCTTACCCCATCACTGCAAGATCCCTTCCCTGGAATGGTAAGCCATAGCTCCTTATATAAGTTACTTTCAGCCACTTTATTTTACCATAGCACCAAAAGCAACTCTACACCACCCAATACCAAAGGTCAGAAAAAGAGATATGAGTGAACTCACTGCCACACTTCACAAGGAAAAAAATGTGAAGCAAGATTTGCTTTTTGCTAGTATATACATTCCCTGGACGCATCCACACTTCTAATGTATGTCATATTGGCACCTAGAAGTGTAGCGCACTGAATAGAGGAGGAGATGAGCAAGAGCCATATCCTGAGGGACTTTTTCTTTCTTTTTTTTTTTTTTTCAAAACAAAACTTTGTTCTGTTTAATGATGTCCATGGCCATACATTTACCCATATCACAACAGTAAGAAATTTGAAAAAATTTTAAATGTAAACAACAATAAACTCTAAAATATATGTTCAAAAGTCCAAAGCATTAAAAAGCTAGAAACATATTAGCACATTTTGGCCAACCCGATTTTAAAGGAAGATGAGCCAAGCACGGCAGTGTGCACCTCTAATTCCCCACACTTGGGAGGCAGAGAAAAGAAAATTAGAAGTTCACGTGCTGGGTTCAGGGTGGAAGCTTAGAAAACTCACTTCAGAGATGGAAGCTTAAAAATGCAGGCTTTCTTTTCTGTGCTTGCACGGCAGTGGCCAGTTGCTGAGGCTCTGAAGCGCGACCCTGAAGGGAGATGGTACAGCCATTTTAAAGGACGGGAAGACAAAGTGGACTGTTGCGTCGACCAATCACATTTTAACCCAAAGAGCTGACCGCGGAACTAAACATGGGTGACTGGGCCTTTCCGGTTCTCCGGATTTCAGGATCCTTGACTCATCTTTTTGCAGCCAGGTCCCCTCTTGGACTTGGGCCTGGAAGTTTAGAATGATAAGGGAAGAAAGGAGCGGGCGAGCTTTAAGTCAAGGCAGGCAACACGTTTCCAACTTGTGTGCTTTAGTTTAGGTAATGCGGGGACTTTTTCTTCTGGAAATATGGGATGTTGTCTCCAAACATTAAATAAACTGAGTCAAATAGTTATACATTTTAGTCAGCTGTACAATAAAATGCCATGGGCTAGGCAGCTTAAGAAGCAGAAATGTATTTATCATACATCTAAAGTCTACTGTGATGGCTAAACTTCACTGTCAACTTGATTACATCTGGAATTAACTTAAACCCAAGCATCTGGTCCCCAAGCATCTTGTGTGTGGCGGGGTAGTTCTTGATTGGATCACTTGAGATAGGAAATCCACCTTATATCCATATCATCTGAGGTCAGAAGACACATCCTAAATCCTGGCCACACCTCCTGGTGGCAACTTACATAAAAGGACAAGAAACGAGAAAGCTTTTGGATTTTTGGTTTGGTTTGGTTTTTGCTTGCTTGCCCTGATCTATCCTGCTGCTGACACATTCCCTTGATGGTATTAGAACTACTTTTTCAGAATTCAAATGTTTACTGAAGATCGGTCCAGACATCCAGCCTGACAAACTGAACAACTACCTGATTCTTGGATGGTTCCATCAGGAGACAGCGACTGTTGAACTAGCTGGACCACATCCTGTAAGACATTCTAATAAATCACCATTTTAGAGATAGATAGATAGATAGATAGATAGATAGATAGATAGATAGATAGATAGAT
>OU015748.1:1464859-1484167 GCA_907169655.1 Acomys percivali
GATAGATAGATAGATAGATAGATAGATAGATAGATAGATAGATAGATGATAGATAGATAGATAATAGATAGGTAGATGGTAGATGGATAGATAGATAGATAGATGATAGATAGATAATAGATAGATAGATAGATAGATAGATAGATAGATAATAGATAGGTAGATGATAGATAGATGGATAGATAGATAGACGATAGATCGATAATAGATAGATAGATAGATAGATAGATAGATAGATAGATAGATAGGAAGATGATAGATAGGAAGATGATAGATAGATGGGTGGATGATAGATAGATAATAGATAGATGATTGATAGATAGATAATAGATAGATGATAGATAGATAGATAGATAGATAGATAGATAGATAGATAGATTCATTCTAGCACTTCTGTTCCACTGCATGTGGACTAGACCAATGCCATCTAGTCTGCAGTGTGGGAACTGACTGAAGTGCCCACTGTCTAGGCAATGGAAAACTCTTTTCTTATATGTCATTCAACTCCAATCCCTTATCACTACCTCATTTGCTGCTTCAGGGCACCCTACATGACTGGAAAAGAGCTGTCACAGTATACCAATAGCTTTGAGTTCTCTGTGTAATACATATCTCACACACTCCAAGCTTTGGGGACATGCCATTTGCCCCAGCACTGGCTGGCACATGGACATTACTCTGTGTGTGTGTTTTGGGGGAAAGGGTCTCTTTGTTAGTACCATTGTCTTGGCAACCATCCTCTTGGATGATAAGATTCTACAGATTTTCATCTTTCACTTTGGGCCATGTCATCCTGCTAAATGAAAAAGCCAGTCAGCCTTTGGGGTCCCCTAAGTCTCTATGGCAGAGTAACACATGTATTCTCACCTTGTATGGCCTTTGCAGAAGGCTGGTGCCCAGTGCCAGAAACAACCCGAATGCCATGGCAACCTACAGCAGCAATGGGCAGCAGACCTTGTTGGTCCCTACCACAGTGAAAGGATTTTCAGACCACCCACAAGGACAAGTTGGAGCTGGATACCCAGCTGGGAAGTAACGCGCAGAGCGTTGTCTGAGAACTGTGCCATGAAAAATGAGAAAGGATGTTTTCCTGACTTTTGTCCAGCCTCTGTCTGCTGTCTTGGAGAAAGTCCAAGCTTTGCTGCCTGTGGAGGAGGAGGAGGAGGTACCATCTGAACCCACACATGCTCTGCATGATTCAAAAGTTCATGGAACTCTTTTTCTCTTCCAACTTCCCCAGCTTAACGGCAAAGGTGGGTGGGCACAGGAGTGGAGCTTCAGAGCGGGGCAAATAATGGATGACAAGCCAAGAAGAAGTGGAAGAAAGAAAATGGGAACTAGAATCAGGCTAAGACAAAAAAACACTGTAGTGGATGTAAACAGGTTTTTGTTTGGATCCCAAGTATGGGATGTAAAACTGCCTTGTGTGACAGTGTGTGATGTTTGTCTTCTAGAAAGGGAACTGCCTCATGTGGGGTGGGGATGGAGGACATAGTCTTTGCCAGTTGAAAAAACATTCTGTACAGAATATGGAAGGGTATAAAAATTATCCCACACACACACACACAAAACAAAAAGCAAAGAGAGGTCATTTTTTGCATCGCTTTGCGTCTCATGGCTTCTTTGCTTTGCATCGCTTCCCTATGGGGATGCTCCTAGAGAGAAATGCTCCAGAGAACACATCCGGGTTCCTGCTGCTGCATTTGCAGTTGCTTTTGCTGGGTTGCTGGGTTGCTGGGTTGCTGTCTTAGTGGGTCTGCTGGAATCCTGATGGTGAAGAGTGGAATTGCTACATGGAGCTGAGTCTAAAAAGGCTGACCTCTCCTGTCTCTGTTAGTCTTCTTTGTCTCCTACCTAGGGTTGGTGGGTTGGAAGGGAGACAGACGCATTAAGGAACCCCCCAAATAAAATAGGTTTTAAAAAGATCAAAGCCTACGGCACACATCGTACTAGAATCACACATAAGCTGTGAGGGCAAGTGACCTGCAGGAGTGATGGTTCTCCAAAGGGGAATAAGAAAGCAGGCTAATGTTACTTAGTTCTACCTAAGTCCCACCTGGGTCACGGCCGGGACATTTGCAGAGGTTTGCCAACCTGCCCTCCACATCCTACTCCAAGAAGCAATTTCAATCTGTAGTTGGAAAATCCAGTAAAGAAAGAATTTTCCTTCTTTCTCTCTTTTCTGTAGGTTTTCTAAATCTCTGATAGAAACAAAAGTCCCGAGGCAGGGAATAAGGAATAGGTTGCTATGGAAACATGATTGCTGCCCATATTGCTGCAGCTTGGTGGTGAGTGTCCCACGTCTGTGTAGACACACATATGCATGTGTGTGCATATGTGTCTATGTGTATTCATTGGTAACATGAATATGACATTGGCTTAAGAGGAAAAAAAAGATGTTTTAAGGAGCTAAAAATAATTTTTTAATATCATTTTCAGAGGAAAGAGGAAATTTTTCTTTTGTAGTTGGGTAATTGTCTTGCTTTCCTCGTTGTGGGATGCCTGCAGTTTGATGCCTCTCTTGAATTTGGCTGTAGCTTGTGGGTATGTTTTACCAGGGCTGCGCTCCCCTAAGCTCATATCTTCCACTATGCAGTCCCCTGATCACAATCCTGTGATCAGATAAACACAGCCAAGAGAGTGTCTTCTCCTTATACCACAGCACTACCCTTCTCCAAGGACCCTTGCGCGTCGTAACAAGTCTGTCGCAGGGAGAGTTCCAGAATATGTCATTTGGAGCTCACAATTCTGACAAGCTTTAAATCTGCAGCATTTGCCCCCTGCCCCTCAGAGACTGTAGCCCATGGTACTCGTGGCAGGCAATGGAGGAACCTTTAAGAGGTAACGCAACTTGGAAGAACTTTGGTTCTGGGGACATTGTCTCGAAGGGAACGGAGCACCCAGCCCTTCCTCTTCCGTTTGCTTCCCAGCCACCATGAACTGAGCAACTTTATGCTACACCCATGCTGCTCTGTCTCAAGCAACGAAGGCAGATCGCCATGAACTGAAGCTTCCGATATCATGAACCGAAAATAACCCTTTCCTCTCTATAACCTGACTCATCCCAGGTAAATGCTATGGTAACAGAAAGCTGACAAATGGACTGTTTCAACCAGTTCTAGTGTTCATCCAGTTTGTTCCCAATAGCCCTTGGTAGAAGAATTCTGAAATTTTCGCCTTGATACCCAGCATTAGCACACTAGCCGCCGACCATTGGGCCATCCTGCTCGCACATCCCACGCGCCGTGTGTGCCCCACAGTACAGCTCCAGTGACCTTTGACTCTCAGGACCGAGCACCTGTGCAAGTCGCTTCCTCTCTTTCTTGGTTTCCGTTTCCCTGAGTGCTTAGCGAAGGGACCACATAGAAGAGACTGTGTATGGTCCCAATTTCTGTAAAATTCTGATCTGTAGCCGTAATTCCTAGGGCCTTCCATTAAGTCTGGCTCATTTTAACATGGGATTTTCCACAGGCAGTAAGGTCTATTATGCTGAGGAATATCAACAGTGGAAATAAAATGGACTTCAGAGTGAGGGGCTAGACTTGGAGCCATGTTTCAAATTCACCTTATCACATCCTTTAATGGTGGAAGAGTTTTAGAGCAAGCTGACTGAAGATTGAACTGCTGACCACCTAGTCAGTGCTTTAAAACAGCCAAGGGAAAAGACACCTAGTCAGTGCCTTAAAACAGCCAAGGGAAAAGACACCTAGTCAGTGCCTTAAAACAGCCAAGGGAAAAGACAAAATGAAGAATGAAGGAAATGGAGCACTCTGCAGCCCACAGACCGACTGTAATGTCATCATTGCTAACACTGGAAACGTGCAAGTGTGTTCCAGACCCTTTAATTGGACAACTGAGAATGTGAAAGCCATCAAAGATTAGTCTATTGATTAGGACTAAGCTTTTGTGATCCAGCTGTCTCTAGAAATAGTGTTCTGCACACACTGAGAGGGATGCTGTGCTGAATTCTTGGGTGTTCCTCAATCTAAACAGCCACTGTGATAATCATGTTAACCACCACAAATCACACCGTGCCCAGAAGTCCTCGAGGCCTGAGGGAGAGGCTGTGCTCTGCTTCTATCACTTAGTTCTTTAAAGGTTCAGACAAATCTCTCAAGGGCGACTAGGAGCCTCCCCAGCCCATATAATCCACCCTGTTGGGGATGTGGTACCCATGAGCCCTAACCGCATCCCTCCCTCTTGCTAAGCCCCAGAGAGGCAAAGCCCCATGAGCTTTACGGAATCTTCCCTAAGGTTTTTTTTAAGTCACCCAGACAAGAGAGAGAGAGTCCAGTAAATACTTAACAAACTACACATAAGCGTCACACGTCATCATCACTTGTATTAGTCAGGCTCTCTAGAATAACCTAAGTTATAGAATGAACATATATTTAATAGATTAATTTTTAAATCTTTACGTTTAGTGTATTAATATGTAGAGATGATTAATATATTGTGTCACATTAGTCGATTGAGATCTAACTTAAGTTATAAGTAAGTAGAGCATACTTTGCCGTAAGAGCATGGTATTCATAGTAAATAAAGAAAAAAATACATATATAGGGGGATTTGTTAGAATGACTGCGGCGGAGGGTCGGGGGGGGGGGGCGGGTCACAGAAAACTGAGAGTGAAAAATAGCCTGACACATGTATGCCCAGAGCCACCTCCGCCCATCTTCTCCCTCTTAGTGACAGCAAGCTTGCCAAGTCACCAAACTAATGACACAGCTCACAGCTTTCAAGGCAGCTGCAAATTCTCTTCATTGGTCCTACGTAAGTGGACCCTTGTGCCGTCTTCACGAGGCATTGTCTAAGACACGAGTGTGGAAGTCATCCTCTATGGACACGAGTGGCAGTGGGCAAAACCTCAGCAGACCACTGGAAATCACCAGCTGAGTGGTGTGCTGTCTTCCTCCAATCTGAGCAACCGAGAATCATACATAATGTAAAAAGGTAAATTGCAGCTGGTAGCCGCAGGCTGGATCGCGGGAGATGATTTCAGTTCATTTTTATGATCATGGAAGAACTACCTCTTAATCAGGCTGCCAAAGCAAACACTACCCCTCCGCCCTCGGGGTGTGCAGAGTTACATTGTATAACAGTAAATAACAACCTCTCTCGGGGGCCCCAAAACTGGCCTCTTTATTTATTTTCTGTGCATATTTTCAGAGTCTAAGCAATGCAGGCTGTGGAAACAGCATGAAGCAGGTGTCACCTGACCGGATGGGAAGCTGGTGGCGAGGCTAATCGTATGCAGCTGGCTTGGCTAGGGTAGTGGCTGGTCAGCCAGGGATGCCAACCTAGACGTGCCAGCTCTTAGTCTCAAAATTAGTCAGATTCAGGAAACAGGAGCTGCCTAAAGCCACACCTCTTCATGGTTAGAGTGATCGAGCAACAAAGACTCATCAGTAGGTTAGGCAAAAGAGGCATTGGGAGACCCCACTGGGCTCCCCAGGTTAGCCTGTTGCTCTCCATCACCTGGCTTCCCTCAGTCATAATCTGATCTTTTTCAACTATATTGAGACAGAATTCAGTGAACACATAATTCAAAATTTAGGTGTATAATTCAATAGTTCCTGGTATACTGCACCATTACTTTCTGTGTTAAGATACATGGAGCAAACTATATACATACACATAATATATGTACACACACACACACACACACACACACACACACACACATGTCTAGGGAGATAGCTAGTCTACAAAGTGTTCTGTGCAAGCTTCAGGACTTGAGTTCAAATCCCCAGCACCTGTGTACAATCTGAGTATGGCTCACTTTCCCCTAGCTGTGCTGTCTTGTCTGGCCTCAATAGAAGAGGGTGCTCTTAGTCCTGATGTGACCTGATGTGCCAAGGCATGTTTGGGACGGGGGGGGGGGGGGGGGGGGCTCCTCTTTTCTGAGGAGAAGGGAAAACGGGGAAGATGGTGGGATAGTAGGGCCAGGAGAGGAGGGATGGGGCTGTGATAGGGATGTAAAGAAAATAAATAAATATTAAAAATGTAAAAACAGAAAAATGTAATTTTGATAAATTGAATTATAATTATAATTTAATAATTATAGGAATCTTTAATATATTGCCATGTTGGTCAGTTATGCTCTAACTTAAGTTATAAGTAAATAGAGCATGGTATTCATAGGAAACAAAGGAAGATTTTCAATCAATGCTTATAATCTTATTGAAAGCAATATAACAGAGGCAATAAAAGCATAAAATGTTGTTGTGTTTAAATGGTAAAATTCTATAGTAGAAATTGAATAGAAATTCAAGTCAAAGAGAAAAACAAAACATAAAATTTCTCCACATTTAGAAAAGATTATGCATATACTTGTAAAACATGAGCTTATCATATTCTTTTGAGTTCTACTGAATGCATCTAAAAGCATAATTGTCAGGCTTACTTCAGAATCTTGATACATTTGAATGTCAAAATCTTGATACACAGCTGGGCCCGCTAGCACACGCCTGTAATCCCAGCACTCGGGGAGGCAGAGGCAGAAGGATCTCAGTTATTTCAAGGCCAGCCTGGTCTACAAAGTGAGTCCAGGACAGCCAGGGCTACAGAGAGAAACCTTGTCTCAGGAAAGCAAACAAATACGTCTTGATACAATTGAATGTCAGCACCTAATGTTGGGCAAAAGAAGCCAGACCATGTGATCCATTTGTATGTCCAAGACAGTGTTCCAAGGATGTTAAAACAGCTCAACCAATCCCTTTTCTTACTTGTATATCTCAAGAATAATGACAGGACGTGTGACATCCAGGGATGGACAGCTGCTCATAACATCTGGGGCTCCATCCTAGAAGCAGAAGGTCCCTGAGATTGTAGGGCAAGCCATACATGGATAGCTGGGGTAGCTTCTCTGCGTCTTTGGAGCCAGCTCACAAATGCACAGTTTCTGCTGCCCTCCCTGCTGTTCTCTAAATAGAAGGCCTGTTTCATGTGATTTGTCATGCGGGGAGGTTTGAGTGCTCGCCACACTAACAAGTTGGTAACTGTGACAGTTCATCGTGTCAGTTTGCTGGGACTCAGAATCACTACAAAGTGAGATGGCGCAGCATTCATGTGTCTCTACCCCCACGCCTTCTCCTTGATGGTGGACTATACCTTTGAACTGTGAGATGAAATAGAACCCTTTCTTTTTTTTTTAAGATTTATTTATTATTTATACAGTATATACAGTATTCTGCCCACATGTGCACTTGCCCACCACAAGAAGGCACCACATCTCATTACAGACGGTCATGGGCCACCATGTGGCTGCTGGGAATTGAACTCTGGACCTTTGGAAGAGCAGTCAGTGATCTTACTCTCTGAGCCATCTCTCCAGGCCCGAACTTTTATGATTAGTATATAAAGCAGTAAGATAATAAGATAAGGTAATTAAGGTACCAGATGCCAGATATTATGTTGTAGAGGAGTTATTGAATGAGCATAGAGAGAGAAGGAAAGTGTGGGTACCCCAGAGAGCCCCAGAGAGACAGAGACAGGAAGAATAAGAAAAAGAGGGAGTGGCAGAGGTAGGACTGTCCTTTTATATAGCCCTGGGCACGGCCACGCCCCTGTGGCAGGTAAGCAATGACATCACATGTAGGCAGACTGAAGCAGAATGCTAACATTGAGCCACCAATTGTCTGATTAATACACAAGGCAGTAAGATAATAAGATAAGGTAATAAACGTGCCAGGCAACAGATATTGTGTTATAGAGGAGTTCATTCAATGAGCATGGGGGGAGAAGGAGAGAGGAAAGTGGTACCCGAGAGAGACAAAGACAGAGACAGAGGAAGAGGAAGAGAGGGGAGAGAGAGGAAGAGGAAGAGGGAGGGTTGAGGTAGGACTGTCCTTTAATATAGCCCTGGGCAGGGCCACGCCCCCATGGCAGGTAAGCAGGCTGAAGCAGAATTCTAACATGAACCCTCCATTTTTTAAAGACGCTTTTGTCAAGTGTATAGCGTCATGTTGATGAGGAATGCCAGTGATGGTGACACCGATTTACAATATGAAGTTTGAAAATGAGCAAACTAGTAGTTACAGAAATCTAGTCAGCAGTTTTGCTTGGTTCTGGGAGGGTGGGAGGGACTAGGAAGGGAGATGGGGATTCTGGGAGTCTGGGTGCTTTTTCCCAGGTGTCCACTTTGTAAGAATTCATGGCTTGCACACCTCTGCTGTTTATTTTTAATCTACGTACAAGCTGCAATTCAGTGTCACATTATTTACAACCTCAGTATGCCCCTTATGCAGTTTGGGGTATCTACGGTTATTTATCTTTCAGATAAATGTTCTCCACCTTCTGTAACTTATACTTTAACTACTTTAAAAAAAAAAAAACTAAGCAAAATTTACAGCCAAGCAATTCACAGAGGATATAAGGCGAACAGTTATCAAACCTGAAACACTGTATTTTCAGTGCCAACCAAGGAAACGCATTTAAACACAACGTGTAAATCCTTTGCTCATCGGAATGGCAGCGCTGTGAAGGTCGGCAGTGGCGGGACAGAGGCCCTCCTGGACATCAGCGGACGTCTAAGCTGGGGTGAAGCATCTTGGCACCATCGGATCAAACTCCACATCAGAGAAAACAGTGAGTGAGGCCCCTTCACCTCAGCCTTCAGAGCCAGCCATGCGCTTCCCAACTTCTTGTGGAGGAAGCAAACCTTCATTTTTTTGTTTACTGCATCATGGATACCCAACACAAGGGTTCTGAGTTTGGCTAGATCTCTCCTAAGGAAACTCGATCTACCCAGCTCCTAAAACTAGAAAACAAGGCATGTTATATTTCCTATTTGTATTAGTTACTTTTGCTGTTGCTATAGACAAACGCCTGGCAAGAAGAGCTTATTTGAGCTCCCACTGTGAGGGGACGACCCAGTGTGGCTGGGAAGGCACAGCCGCAAGACAGGAAGATGAAAGCAGGTGCTCAGCCCACTGTCTCCAGTTTACTCCGGCCAGGATCTTAGCCAGAGGTCGGCTGCACTCACACTCACACTCACACTCAGGCTAGCACTCTCTGGCCAGACCTTTCTGGAAACAACTCACAGACACCTCCAGAGTTTTGTTTCCACACGATTCGTAATTCAGTCGGGTGACAGTGAGAAGTGGTATGCTTTAGAATTACTTTAAAACTTAAAACGATTATTTTTAAATGCCAGCTTTTTTTTTTCAATGTTCAGTAAAGTAAGTTGTAAAAAAAAAAAAAAAGATACTTTAGAACAAAATTTAAAGATAACAATTTTAATACAAATCTTTCGAAATATGGTCTTGTGTTAGTTAGTCCAAAAGTAAAGAGGCAGGCAAGCATGCATGGGATTTTCCCAGCTGTGAACTCTAAACTACAATAAGAACCAGCCGGGCAAGATACGTTTCTTGACTTAGTAGCAGTGTGATTGTGTTGGGAGTAACAAATTGCTTTCTGATTAAATTTAAGGTGTACTCTACAGGAGGGAACACTGGCCAAGAACCTGTGGTTAGGGAGGTGACAGGTCCTAGGGGAGAAACTACCAGCATTATTTTAGACAAAGTATCAACATGCTTCTAAATACTTATCTTTATACCCATAAAGCAGTGCATCTCATTGGAGAAGCTTCTGTTTGCAGTGGAAAGTGGCTCACACTGAGACTCGTAAGTGGTTAAAGAGCAGAGGATGTGTGGCTGTGGGGTGCTCAGCCCTAAAACTGACAGACAACTACATTACACGTTTTCTTCAAAGCTACAGGCACATGATGGAAGAGGGGCGAAAAGAAGATGATAAGAGCTAAAGAGTGAGGTGGACTCTGAAGCAGTCTCACTCGGATACAATGTGGCCACTCTACGCTCACAGCAGCTACGGTGCCGGCACAAGATCTGTAGTAGGAAGTCAGGCTACATCCCTGGATGCATGGGATGGTGCTCATGAGGCTCCACCCCTAGCTGAGGAGCCGTTGATAATTGGTGGCTGAGGTGGTGAGAGAATAATCATTCTGACAGGGCGTGGCCCTGCTCCTGTTGATGTCCCTGCATCCGTGTGCATACAAGGGAGCACTAACCGGACTCAGTGTATTACGTTTTTAAAGAGAGATTTAGAAATTGGAAGAAGGCCACGGAGGGAGCCAAGAAGGGTTGGGGCGGGGCTGGATATGATCGAAATACATTGTATATGTGCATGAAAGTCTAAAAGAATAAATTTAAAACATCTAAAAGAATGTATAAGGATTAATTTGTGCGATTAAGATGAAAAATTGCAACTTTGTATCTTCAAAGTAGAAGATATACTACACACACACACACACACATACACACACACACACATACACACACATACACACACACATACACACACACACACACATACACACACACACAAGCAAAGTAAAATATTATAAAGTTCAGAATAGACTAAAGATCATCAAAGGTGGCATTTTTTAGGCAAGTAAGACTTTGCCACTGAATTGCATCAAGAAAGTGACTGCCCAGTGCACAGAAATTTCAAATATCACAAATACACGCCCTTCACACTTACTTTGAACTATCCATAGGCAAAGTAGACTGAACAACAGTGAAAAAGTCTACAACAGGGTATCCTCTATCCTGGGAATGGCTCACACTGGCCAAAGCAGGGGACAGTCCCTCAACAGAACGCAGGGATCTGGGAGAGCCCATCAAGAACAGCTCCTCCTACACCCCTCCACGATCCTCCTGGGAGGTGACAGAGGGCGGAGTCCTGGTCCCCGTAAAGCCTCTGAGACAGTGGCAGCAGTGTCGCGGAGACTCAGCCATGTTCTCTAGGGAGGCACTGAGAAACTCTGCATCCACCAGCCATCTTTAGCAGGCTTGAACTGGTTCTCCATTCAGCAGCCGCCACCGAGGCCCTTTGACTCGCATGGGCTTCCTAAAAGGGTGTGGAAGAAGAGCAGAGGCTTCATCTTCTCTGTTGCTGTTGTTTCCAAACATAATCGTCTTTCAGGTTGAAAACAACATAAGCCACAAGAGCTCTTCTCTTAGGAAAGACATTTTGGTGACTTCACAGGGTCAGTTTTCACACGGGACAGCTCTTCTTTTGCTAAGTACCCTACCAAGGAAAGTGCGGGGGGGGGGGGTTGGATGGACACTTTCCATCTTAATGTGATATTTTCTTTTCCACACAAACTGGTTTCCTGATAGGATATTGTAAAGGAATTAGACACAGAACACACAGACTTGAAAAGAAATGGCCAAGAGAATTGCCAATGCCACATCGATGCTGTGAAGACATTATGGTCCCGTTCTCTACTAGGTTCAAAGCAGCAAGTCAGAAGAAGCCTTGAAAAAAAAATGAGATCATGTCTCCTGTTTTATTTTGCTGCCTCTGCCCCTGACAGGAGAAAATCTATGGGCAGGGAAGCCAAGTCCGCATCCCGGTGTCGCTTACTCTCAGCCTCTGCCACCAAGACTGGGAACTCAGCGGAATTCAGGGACCAGAGTCATCACCCTGTCTTCTCATTTGTCTCCTGTATCTGTTTCCTATTGTTGCTGTAACTAGTGACAACAAATTGTCTGCTCCCAGGTCTGCAGGTCAAAACTAGGAGTGATTCAATGATTTCTCTGCTCTGGGTAGCAGAAGGATAAAATAAAGTCGTTCTCCTGCCTGGGCTCTTATGGGAGGGCGCTGGAGAAGAATCCGCTTCCCAGTTCATAAATGCTGTGGCTGTGCTTGCCGTTTCCTAGAATCTAGGGTCCCTGGGGCCATGTGTACTCTTGTTTCTGCCTCTCAGTCTTCAAACCAGCAATAACCTTGGAGACCTTCCTGCCTTTTTGTGTTTGTTGTGCTCAACAGAGTTAGCTTCAGGACAGCCAGAGACACGCAGAGGAAACGCTGCCTCGAGGCAAATGGACAGTCTCTTGGCTCCCATGTGGAAACTCTTCCACCGAGTCATAAAACACATTCACAAGTTCAGGAATCATGGTATAGATAACTCTAAGGGGCATTTCTGTCTGCCCTCCTTTTCTTCAACTTTCCTTAGTTGTGAAGTAGAGCCACCGTAAAAGGTGTGTGTGTCACTTGAGTGGAGAGAGGGATTTGACTTTCTCAAGTACTCTGGTGCCTCACATTTGACTATGTCCCCTGGCGGGGGAGACCTAGTGGCACTCAGAGGAAGGACAGCAGGTCACTGAGAAGAGACTTGATACCCTATGAGCATATACAGAGGGAGGTAATCCCTCTGAGGAACAGTCATAGGGGAGGGGAATAAAGGGAAAATGGGAGGGAGGGGAGAATTGGAGGTTACAAGGGATGGGATAACCATAGAGATGTAACAAGAATAAATAAATTAAAAAATAAATAAATAAATAAATAAATAAATAAATAAAAGGGGTGTGTGTGTGTGTGTGTGTGTGTGTGTGTGTGTACAGGCACACATGCACGTGTGTTCAGATGCAGTCTTGTATGTAAGAATACACATGTTCATGTACATGTGGAAGCCAGAGGTCAACGTCAGGCGTCTTCTTCAGTTGCTTATTCAATGTAATATTCGAGACCGAATCACTTGCTGAACCAGCTCAGCAGCTGGCTAACTGGCTGGTGAGAAAGCCCCAGGGATCCTCCTACGTTGACTCCCCAGGGCTGGAGTTAAGGCACAGGGGGCAGTGTTCAGCTACTTACCCGGATGCTATGCATCCAAACTCGGGTCTTTATGTTTGCACAGCAAGCGTTTTTATCAACTTTGCTCTCTCCCCGAGGCGCAAAGCTTTGACTGGAGTTCTATAGTGTGAAAGTTAGCATGAGTTAGCCATTGTAGACAGTAGGCAGCTTCCTTGGCTGGCTGTTGTAGAGCTGGCTGCCTTCCTGGGCTGTTTCTCTGGAGCCAATTTCTGGCTTTCTGGTTGGTTGCTGAAGCTCTGGAAGAATTCTCATTTCTGTAAAACCCTGTGTATTCAAACTCTCATCTATTGCAGTTAACTATTTGGACTCATGAACATAGGATCCTTGAGAACAAGAACTCAATCTTTATATTCATATTTCCAATGCACAACACCTATATAGTACATTTCATTGTCTCTAAAGGAACCCCGATAGATCCATTAGCAATTACTTTGTTCCCTCCCTCTTCCCCCAACATTTAGGCACCACCAATATCTGCTTTGCCTCTGTACATTTGTTTATTCTGGGAGTTTAATGTAAATAGAACTATACAAAATATGATTGACTATTATCACCTCGTGTAATGTCCCTTACTGCACAGTTCCTGGTGTTGTCTGTTGGGGTCAATGATATTCCTTACGGATATATCCGATTTGGTTTCTCCACTCATTAGCTGATGCCTGGCTTTTGCGAATCTCATTGCTATGGACACAACTGTGCATGTTTTCACGAGTGTCTTGGGAATCACAGTGTGCTGTCCATCTGAACATGTGGTTGGCCTGGGGGAGACTGAGGGGGCTTTCTGCTTTCCAGAACTACTCTCCTTTGCTCCACAGCCTGCCAAGAACACTTTGTCCCTCAGTATACTGTACCAAATGCTCTGTTTCTGGCTTCTAACCACAACTGACGCGTAATATGTACTAGATTACATATTTCCAGACTCCTTTTGGTATCCACATGTTGGATAGTCAACAGACTTCAAGTGCTCAGATGAGTGAGTGGAGCCGACAAGATGGCTCAGCAGGTAAATGTGCGGGCTGTGCAAGCTTGACAATCTAACGTCCTTCTCCAGGTCTGTGGTAGAAGAAGAGAGCAGACTCCCAAAGGCTGTCTTCTGACTTCCGTGTGAGTGTCATGGTATGTATGTACACACATGCACATACCCCATGCACACATGCACACATATGTATAAACAAGCACATACACACATGTTCACATATGCACATACATGAGCACACATGTACACATATGCACATACCCCATGCACACATGCATACATATGTATAAACATGCACACACATGTTCACATATGCACATACATGAGCACACATGTACATACATGCTCATATATGCTTGCACACAGTGTACACATATGTACAAACATGTACACAAATACACACATTCACATGCACACAGTGCACAGACATATGCGTACACATGTACATGTATGCACATACACCATGTACTCATATACACATATACACACTTGCACACATGTGTACAAACATGTATATGCATACACACATGTACACACATGCACACATATTTACATACACTCTATCATCGAAATTATCATTACCATCATAGTGATAATTTTTAAATGAATGACTAAATTAACTAAAGCATAACTGCTTTAGGGTATTGCTCCTTGTTTAACAAATACACGATTTGTTCCTTGTGATGTTTCAATATGAAGTTCATCCTCCCCCCCCGCCATGATCACGTTTTCAAGATTTGTTTCCTAGCCAGTGTGGCTATATGAACAGATTATAGGACGTCTAGGGGTGGGGCCTCACTGGAGGATGGAGCTCCCTGAAGACAGGTCCTTGAGGGCATACCACCCTGTTCTCTTCCTATACAGGACTCTCTGCTTCCTGCCTGCAGTGATGTGAGCAGCTCCTGCCCCACATCACAACCACCACGGTACCCGGCCAAAGGATCGTGAGCTGCACTCTCTAAAACCATCTCTCCTCCCTCAAGTTGTTTCCTTCAGATGTTCTGTCAGAGTGACCCGTAGCAGGCTGACCACAGGCTGCTGCTGATATGAAAGCTCGTGTCATCTGACACAAGACACACCTATCTCTGGAAAGCAATAAACCTCAGACATCCCAGGAACCAAAGCGATCTCCACTCCGCAACAGCACATTCAACTCGTCTTAAATTAGGTGAACGTCTTTGAATATATCTCTTATTATTATCTCAAACAAAATACAAACCCCAGATAACACTGACGAGCAAAAGCTGCAAGAAAACCCTCTGAGCGATACGCGGGCATATTGTGTCTCCGTCGCTCAGAATTCCTAGGCCTGCAACTCTCCCAGGCTGCTTCTGTGGGATGATTAGCGCATCTCGGAACAGTAAAGGAGGGCACAGCTGATGCCTGAGCTGACAGTGGGCTCAGCCCTCCTGTCAAATGCTGTGCATTCTTCAGTGGCAAGATCCTCGCGGCTCGGGGCTTTGTTGGCGGCAGGTGTTATCCAAATGCAGTGTCATGCCGCTAAGAGCCTGTGTACAAAGGGCCTCGGTGTGCAGCTCTGGGGGCCTCGGTGTCACTGCGCTGAGGAGGACTCTCTTTTTTCTCTCCCCTGGTAAATTCTCCCTTGATGTTCAAGGGCTGAGGCTGAACAAGATCAAATAGCAATTAAGCTATAATGATCTAAGCTTTACATGACATGATGACTTGGGAAGGCTGATCTGCTCCCAAAAGATAAATTCAGAAGAATGCAGGGGGAGGAAACACACACTCGGAGCAGAATGGATGCCTTGGCATGCCAGATTGCAACCAGAAATTAAATGCTCTTTAAAAAAAAAAAAAAAAATACACCAGCCATCTCTCTGGATTTCCACTTTTGCAAACTCGGAGATCCGGGATCAGTGACAATGCATTCTCTCGTACACTGAGCGTGAATACCCGCTCCCCATGGGCCAGCACACTCTCACAAGTCTACTCCCGTGTGCCCCCACTCTTCTGCTGCCATTTTCTAAAGGCACTTATTTCGAGACTATTGAATAGCTTTCTAGCTGGCTTACTGCCTCTCTGTCTTCCACACCCTTTAATGTATGCATCAATCTCCTCACACATAGGCTAATGCTCAGCTCAGAAATCGCCAAGAGCGTCCCTTCAAATTTTCCCACAAACACCTTGCCTGCTGGTACTCAAGCTGCCTATGACACAACATACCTTTCTTTGCCACAGTTAAAGTCGTTACTGTGGACAAATACACACGAAGCTCTTGAATGGGGAAGCTTATGTGGCCCCCCCAACTTTGAGGGGATATTGTGCATGACTGCATGGAAGGTGCAGAGTATGTGACATCTCAACAAAGCTGGAACTGGAGGCCAAAAAAGCAGGGCAGGGCTATTAACCTCAAGGTTCACCCTCCCCACAGTGACCCGCTTTCCCAAAATTGTCACAGCCTCCTCCCCAGGCAGAGCTGCCAGCTAGAGCCGCTGCACTCAAATATATGAGCTGTAGAGGACATTTCCTATTCAAAACGCAGCACCTAAACACACTCCTGCCTGCTTTAGTGAGTCCCCAGAGGCCCTGAGATGAAGATGTGTGTGTAGACAGTTCACTGAGGAAATGGAACACGAAAGAGAGATTACAGCTTCCCATATAGGGAGAGACCGCAGTGGGCAGTGGGCCTGAGAGGACAGAGAAGCCCCGAAGCTTGTCCTGACCCAAGGAACACAAAGATGGCGTATCCTACAGACTGCCCATCAGCTAGTCGTTGGCTAAGGACAGAGCGGGGATGGGGCAGGGAAGGAAAACTGTAACCTCGGTAGCGTGGAGTCTCCGTATGAGAAGGTAAGCGGACTCCAGAGCCCCAAGGAACCCTGGACCATGCAAAGGTCTAGAGCTATCAGAAGCAAAGCTTTAAAGTCTGGGCAGAGGAGAAGGGGAGAGGTGGGGTGGAAGGGCAAAGAAAAAGGGCCCTGGGGGCTGCTAGAAAACACGGCAGGGCCTGACACGCTCCCTTCCTGGCCCGAAAGGCCATTGCAGAGAAAAGGACAGCCCCTCCGTTGCGTCGTTGTTTCCCATGGACTGCAATAGCCCCTTGGCTCACAAGACATATCGAACCCAGTCTCTGGAAGTTTCCAAGGCTCACCAAGCTCCTCCTCAGTGTCACACAGGCAATAAACAACTGCTGAGGGAGGGGAGGGTCTTTGGTGGACCTGCCTGCACGCTGCGTGGGAAACCCCAGTGATGTGATTTTCGTGAGACAATCTGGGGTGAGGAGACCGAGCTTCCAGAGCCTCCCGCGCTCCTGTGAGTAACCCCAATAATGGGCTCACCAACCCAGACCTGGGTAGAACTGTTTTCCTTCTGTCTTCAGGGCCCCACCTGGTGCACATAAATACCTATTCATGTTTCCTCATGAAAGGTCATGTGACCTTTTCAGCAACTGCTCAAATCTTGAACATCTTTCACAGCCCAGTTCCGAGGCTTCAACAAGCTTTTGCTAACTAACATACGCTCACACACAAAGACGTGAGATCACAGAGATGGGGCCGGCTGATGGCACAAGACACTGTGTACAAGGCCCAGCCTATTACGAGTCTCAACCAAGGAAGACGAATCTTGAAGATGAGCCAGCAAAACAGAGGGCACAGTAATGTGAGTGGGCAGCATTGGAGGCCCGGGAGGCTGGATGAAAGTGACTTAGGCTTCATCAGAAAGGATGGAAATTTAGCACCTACATTTCTAGGGAAATCCTTCAAGTTCCTAGAAAGCAGTTTAACTCCATAAGGCAGCAACAGAACTAGAAGCGGAAACTAAACCAGAAATCCAATCCAGTGAATTAGAACCAACTGGGAGACGAAAGGTCAGGTGGGGGGCTGACCAGCGAGAGACTACAGCTTAGGTCAGGCTTGCCCTGCAGATGGCCAAACACTGACCTCCATCCAAGTCAGGAGGCTGAAGTCGCTCAGGGATTGAAGAGGATCCTCTTGTGGTTTGGGGGCTGAACTGCCAAAAGATGGAATACCACTGACTTGCCAGCGGTAGGTCCTCCTAAGCAGAAGTTGGCAAACAAAAACACTCAGGTTCAGAGCCTCTTCTGTTACTGAGGTGGCCACGTGTTCCAGGCCTGAAGATGTGTTAGAGGCCATGCTGCTCCTTTGTTCTGACTGGAACGCAGAGGCTGGTAGCTGGTGTCCAGGGAATGAAAGCCATGATGAGGTCAAATGCAACAAGGAAATCAGAAAGAAGCCCAGGGAGACGGCTCTGAGGAGTAAGGTGCTTGTCACCAAGACTGACGCCTGCAGTTCAGGCTCCAGGACCCACATGGTAGACGGCGAGGATCAACTCCAGAAAACCCTTTGACCTCCACATGCACACCTTGACACACACATACACATACACACACAACAGATAAATACATAAACATAATAACATTTATAAAAGAAAGTAGATTGGCCTCATGATATGATATTTGTAAAACACTAATGGTAGCTGTTATCACAAGTAAATTCTGAAATCTCACACAGTGATTTTTTTTTTTTTGTATGTATAAAGTTCTGATGATGAGGGATAGAAAGGCTTGTTCTGCATCCCCACTGTGTTCTCAAACTAATGGAAGACTTGCTCCTGGGTGTGGTCATCCAGCCGACAGAGAGGGGGGAAAAGCACTTGACTGTTTCCACAGAGGTGTGAACAAGAACTGAAAATAGTACATTTCATTTCCACTTCCTTTCCTTTCCTTCAGTGGAAGTGACTCCTATGGCCACACTAACTGCAAAGCAGTCTTTGAAATGTAGCCCAGCTCAAGGTGAGAAGGAAAACTCTGCCACAGTAACCTCACACTCTAAAGTGCTTTCCTCTAATCTGCTCATAAAAGAAAAAAAATGTATCTGTCTTCTTTACCCATTTAGGGGCTGGGGGGATGGCTTGGAGGTCAAGAATGTGTATTCATCTCTCAGAGGACCTGATTCTGGCTCCTAGCACTCTCCATGAATGTCTCCCAAACGCGTCTAACTCCAGCTTTGGGGGGCTCTGATATCTCTGGCTCCATGGGCATCTGCACACAATGCACATATCAACACACACACATAGTTAAAATTACAAAAATACATCTTTTTTTTTTTTTAATACATCTTTTTAAAAAGTGTTTTTGTTGTGAATGGGATTATAGGCATATGTCACCATGCTTAGATTTTAGTGTAAGGACTGAAGACCCAAACTCATGACTATCACTTTACAGGGTGAGCTACCTCCCCACCCCTCATATTCCCATCCCCCAAATCTTTATATTCTCAGTAGACAGGAAACTGTTTGCCTCTGAGAAGTACTCAGAAAAAAAATATCCCACAGAGATTTTAATATATAGTCTCCAAAGGCATTAGCTAGGAACACCCCATCAGAGCTACAGATTAGGCAGGGCCAATATTAGAAGAAAGAAATAATGTTAGAAGAAATAAACTCCCTCTACAACCAGCCAATCCAAGTAATGCAGCTGTTAGGGGTTGTACCATATACTCCCAACATCTGTATGTTGAAGCTTTAACTCCCAGTGCCTCAAGTTAAGACAACGTGGAATTTAAAAAAAAAAAAAAAAGTGATTGCATTAAAATGGGGCTACCAAAGTAGTCCCTAACCCATTGTATCTTTAATCCATTGTGTGGAAGGAAATTGGGATATAAAGAGAGATTTCATGGACATACACACACACACACACACACACACACACACACACACACACACACACA
>OU015748.1:1493855-1509346 GCA_907169655.1 Acomys percivali
TGTGTGTGTGTGTGTGTGTGTGTGTGTGTGTGTGTGTGTGTGTGTGTAAGCCAGAGGTCAATGTTGGGTGTCTTCTTCAGTCTCTCTCCACTTTAGCTTTTGAAATACGCTCTGATGCGTCCACTGAACCTGGAGCTTGCTCTTTTGGCCACGCACTGGTTGACTAGCAAGTCCCAGGACTCTTGTGTGCCCTTTACTGGTTAAGCCACCACCCATTCCCCAGCCCCGTCTTGACCTCATGTTATCTGTGCGATCTTAGGCAAGGGATTTAGGACATCAGCTTCGGTCTCCCGACCTGTGAGAGGGCTCACGATGGTAGCCAGCTCACTGCACTCTATTTCAAGGACTCACTGAATGAGTCATGGTAAGTGTATGGCAACAGGCTCAGCACTGACCCTAAGCAGGCATCAGCTTCCGAGGAATTGTCCTTCTTAGCACTCAGCTCTATTCCTCTTCTCGGTGGAGTTTTAGTTTGTGACTCGGTTTCTTGATTAAGCCCTCTAACTCATGGCCATTCCTCTTAGTGAAAACGGCACACGCATGTTTCCCAGTGTTCTAATTTGCTTCTCTGTGATAAAATAATAGTAACCGAAAGACCTCAGGGAGAGAGGGGTTTCTTTGGCTTACGGTTCACGATGCGCCTCAGTCACTTTTATTGCTGTGAAGAGACACTATGATATAGAAGTAATGTTTTCTCATCTCTTGAGGACTACTGCCTCTGGCTGCTAACCTAGCCTGGATCTGGAAGCTTCTAGTCTCAGTACAATGTAACCTAGGCCTAGAATGTTTTCAGCCTCTGAGACTTAGTGCTGAAAGCTGGGTATGATGGCGCACGCCTTTAATCCCAGCACTCAGGGAGGCACAGGCAGGTGGATCTTTGTGAGTTCAAGGCCAGCCTGGTCTACAAAGCGAGTCCAGGGACAGCCAGGGCTACACAGAGAAACCCTGTCTCAATAAATAAATAAATAAATAAACTCACCCTTTCTAGTCCTTTCTGATCTCTGGCTGGCTGATTCAACTCAGCTGTTCTGGCTCAAACTTCTCCCAGCTGACTGACTCACACTGGCTTTTTTTCTGCTTCTCACTGAATTGCTCTGCTTGGCCTCAAACTCTAGAAATCCGTTTTAATCTTTAGGCTCCTTCTTATTCCCTGGTTCTGTCTTTACCTGTGTGTGCCTTGTTCTCTCCCTGCAACCTGTGTCTGTACAACTGTGCTGATAAAAACGCCTCTAAACAAACTCAACTCCACTGCTCAGAGCTGACTGAACTCAACTCAGTGATCTGCTTGCTTCTGTCTCCTGAGTGCTGGGACTAAAGCCGTGTACCACCACACCTGGACCTGAGCTTCTCTTTACCTGAAACTTGCTCTGTATCAGGCTGACCTTGAACTCAGAGCTCTGTTTGCCTCTGTCTCCTGGGATTAAAGGCGTGTCTGTATTCCAGCTGGATCACACAGACCTATAAAATCTTCAGATGTGATCTCTTGCCAAGAGCAGCCACATTCTGAATTAAAATTCCTCTACACTATGATTAAAGCAACTTCTTATAAACCCAAGCGCTTAACTGGGGGCTCGCTTATATCTCAGCATCCCGAGAAGCAGAGAAAGGAGAAAGAGAGCCAAACTCGCCTGGCTGTCTCTCTTCACTCGTTTTATCCAGTTTGAGATCCCAGTACACGAGACAATGACGACGCACACTCAGAGTGGATCTCTGTAGTTATGTCTAAAAACACCATCAAAGACATGCCTCGAAGTGTATGTCATAGCTGACTCCAAATTTAGTCAAAGTGACCACCATCAATCAACGGAGTCTAATGAGTGGGCCCTTTTCACTACACTGTCATCACTGGCTCTGACGTCTTCTACCTCGCGTGGATACGTTTACCTCTACAGGGCCTGCTGGGCCCTGGGGCCACCCTGCTCCTCTGAACCCTGAAGAGAAGGATTCACAGCCCACGTGGAGACTACTTACTCTCCTTCTATGATTCTGCTCAGACAGCCAGCAGGAAAGAGGAGCCTGAAGGTAGAATTCCTGTTAGAGTGAGTGCCTGGCCACATACCATGTTCCTTGCCTGCTACAAATGGCATATTTTGTTACATTTGTTACATTTATCTTACACAAAGTTTCTTTGTGTAAACTGAAGTAAGAGCCACTTGAGTTAGCTTAAGAAAAGAAAAAAAAAAAGCATTGGAAAGGAATAGGGTGTTAGGGCTTTAATATGGTTTGATTGGAGACAGTTTGAAATTGGATCAGCATGTGGTGGTGCTGCGAGGCAAGGACTTTAAGAGGTGAAAAGGTCACTGAGGACATCGGCTTAATTCCTGCAGGACTAGGTTAGTTACTCTTAGGAGTGAGTTGCTAAAAGAGTCTGCCTTAGCCGGGCGTGGTGGCGCACGCCTTTAATGCCAGCACTCGGGAGGCAGAGGCAGGCGGATCGCTGTGAGTTCGAGGCCAGCCTGGTCTACAAAGTGAGTCCAGGGACAGCCAAGGCTACACAGAGAAACCCTGTCTTGAAAAAACCAAAAAAAAAAAAAAAAAAAAACCAAAAAAAAAAAAAAAAAAAAAAAGAGTCTGCCTTTGCCTTTGAGGCACATACCTGGTCTCGGGAACAAAGTCTTTCTAAACAAATGCTTCAAGCAAATATTCTGCTTATTTGAGGGAAAACAAACAAACAAACAAACAAACCCAAACCAAACCCACAGCCTTGTGCTTATTTCCCCTCACTCCGTATAGGTTCTGATGATCATCTCTCTATATATAACTTAATCAAGTCTTTCCCCAGGGAAACCTTCAGGGATCATCTACTGGGATAAAGACTAAGTCCTTATTATAACATTCCAGATGCTTCAGTTTAGAAGCTTCTAGGCTTTCCAGCCCGTTTCTGTATGTGCCTAGAAGCAGTCCCACTTTCTACAAACATGGCCAGAGCTTTCCAAAAGGCTATGCCAGTTTTGTTGTTGTTTTGTTTGTTTGTTTTGTTTTGTTTTTTGCTGCAATGCTGACCCTCCTAGTCTTTCCAGTTAGGTCACATACTGAAGTCATTTGTTTCTGATCACAGGACTAACCTGCATGGCCCTGCCCAACTGCAGCATGGCTGTTCTTCTGCAATGGAACGGGCATGTAATCACATCCAGGCCGTCCCATAGTCACTGAGTAGTGTGAAGGAACTGGAAAGCCACAGGGTGAAGGCGAAGCCTGGAGCCACAGCGTGGGTAGAAGGACCTGAGTCCATGAGTGGCTGTGTGGAGCAGGCATGAAGGAAGGGAACGTTTTACAGGATTGAGGCCCTGAGAGCCCAGCTCACAACCACGCTGGACGAGTCTCCAGCACCCAAGTCACAGGGCCTGGAACTCCAGCTCCAGGGGACCCAGCGCCCTCTTCAGGACTCGGTGGGCACCTGCACCTACGCAATTAGAAATATGTTTTTGGTGTTTGCTGCTGTTGTTTAAGTGGAAGAGAGACCCCGAGTTCCTTATCTTCTCCTTTGCGTCATGGGGATCCCATCAAGAGACGTTAATAACTGAAATGCACTTCAAATGTAAATGTTTCAGAGTCCAAAGTCTTCATCTTAAATGTCAAACGTTATAACCACTCCCCAAACTATAACCAAATCAGCTTCAGTCCAAAATGTTCTAAAACCCCAAATTGATGGTTTATAAAGTTTTAAGAGTATTTTAAATTCCATATTTTCAAATCTAACGGATTACTCACCTTGTACATGTACCAGTGCAGAGGACATGGAGATAGCGGCTGAAAGGCACCCAGCAATTAGCATGTCCACACAAGATTTGTCTTGCAAAAGGCCTTGGTTTATTCACACAAGCGTTACTTATAGCATCATGCTAGTATAAAAGTTAAAAACATCCCACCGCGCAGGGAACAGTCGTTTGTGCAGAAACTCCACTGGGGAACCTTCCCTAGTGAGCACACTTCCGGGAGTCTTCCTGCAGGTTCGATCCGAGTCCATCATGGAGTCCTTCAGCTGTGGTGGGCTCCAAGGATGGCGCTGTTGGTGACAGCTGAGGCTAGTGGCTGTCACAGGTGGGCCTGTGTGAGCCCAGTGACAGGCAGAAGTTCGATGGTCCCTGAGGCCAGGGCCATGCGCAATCCCAAGCCCTCTGGCGGATGGGTTCCCATCCACACAGAGGGTACAGAAGCCTGTCACGTGACCCTGGGGACCACTGCCTGCCTTCCAGTCTTCCTATCATTTTGTCTTCTGCTGCTGCTGCTGCTGTGGTGATGGGTTTGTACTGTGGCGGCTGGTAGACCTGCATTTCAGTTAACCACCTTGGGGTCACTTCGTTATCATATCAAGGCCTGCCCTGGGCTTGGCTTCTGTTGGAGCTGCCAGGTAGCCTGCCTGGAACTTGTTTTTGTGGTCTGGCTCCTGGGGGCCAATTTTTATCTCACATGCGGTTCACTATTCCAAGTCACACAAAACGGTTACTAAGCTACCCAAAATGTTTTTTTTTTTTTTTAAACTTATATTCCTAACAACTAGTCAGCTGGAGGAGGGGAGCAAAGGCACCTAGGAATCAGGGCCTTGCCCATTTGTTAGATGCCAGGACTGAGGCCGACTTTGGGAAATGCCCTGTGGAGCAGGGAAGCAGAGAAAGTGTGCGTTGGGTGTTTTGCCACTAATATACCAGGAGAGAATCTAAACGGAGGACTAGATAAAAGGATTTGAACTCAGAGAAAGCAAGGAACAACAGTATGTTGTATTGACTGGAGTGTTGACAGTGATTAAATTGTATAAACCATACAGGGACATTTGTGAAGTAAGAGAAAAGGATGAGGCCTTTAAAGTGATCTTAGCGATCACTCAGGGCAGGCAAGCCAGCCAACCAGATTGGGAAGGAAAGCAAAAATGTCATCTGGCCTCAGTAAGTGCAGAAGGCAGCACATGTGACTAGCAAAGTCAGTTTCACTGAATGGAAACCAAGTGAGTGAACGAAGTTAGAGACCGCTGAGGGCAGGGAAGGGTTGGGGGAGATAGCATTCTTCAGTGATGAAGGGCAGGGCAGGCAGTGACACACAGCAGAGGAAAGCTAGGAAGAATCTTAATGCTAGGAGGATGCTGCAGGCTCCACTCCAAAGGAGACAGATCAGAGACTGCCGCTTTAAGGAGGGCGTCGGAGGTCACTGAGGTCCCAGGTCTGCATGTTTGGACCTTTTCTCTTGAAGGTGGCAGCAAATAAGTACTGAGAATGGAAAGAGAGTGGGTGGCCTTCTCATCAGGAGGGAGGTGTAGCATCTAGTGGTCGTGACTGGAGCGTGAAAGGACGGCTCTGTTCCGAGGAGGGCGCGCCGCAGTCCTGGAGACAGCAGGGCCTTAGGAGGGAGGACTCACTCCTGGTTCCAAGAGGGAGAGCGTGGGGACGAATCTTCAACAACTCCAAGAAGAAAGAAACGTGGGAGTTGGGGGACTTCGGCAGGTATTCTACACGCCCTCGGCGGAGCGCGCGAGGCAAGCCAGGAGCAGGCTGAGAACGTGCGCGGAATCGCCGGGGAGCCCGGGGCCGGGCCTGGGTGCTGCGGCGGCTTAGCGTCCCGGCGCGCTCTCTCCTCCCAGCGAAGCCCGTCTGCCCCTGCGCCTCCTCCGCCGCCGCGAGCGCCCTGTTCCACGTCACCCCTACACGTACCAATGAGCTCAAGAGGAGCTCGTGAGTGATGGAAAGGGAAACCGATGGTCGCGCGGCGGGGGGCGGGACTAACCGGGAGCGGGCGGCCGCGAGTGGGGAGCGGCGCGGCGGGGGGCGGGACGCGGCTAGGTAGGAGGGGGGCGGGCGGGGGCGGGGGCGGCGGCCCCTCCCCTGGCGGCGGCGGGCTCCGGGAGCCACCGGAGTTTTGAGCACGCGGGAGGGAGATGCGATCGCGGCTCGGGCTCTTTGCAGGTAACGCGCGGGGCGGCCCGCCGTGGGCCGAGCGCAGCCGCGGGGCGCGCGGAGTTGGACGCGGTGCGGGCGCGGGCTCCCGGGCTCTCCGCTGAGTCGCCAACCCAGCGAGGGGGCCTGGGGGCGGCGCCCGAGCCCCGCACCTCTACTGGAGGAGTTAGCTCTGGGACCCGAGCTGCCTCCGGTGGACGCGGGCCCTGGGCGGTTTGCGCCCTGGTGGAAGCCGCGCCCCGGACAAAGAGCGCGCGGTCAGGGATGCGCGCCCCGGGCTCAGGCTCCTGCGCTGCCCTGACGCGGCCGAGGTCGCTGCGCCAGCCCCGGTGCCTGCCGCCGCCTGACCCAGCCGTGCAACAAGCCCGGGAGTGTGTGCCCAGCGCTGCAGCCACCTGGCCGCGGGGTCCCGCCGCCTGGTCGCCAGCTGGCCAAGGCACTGGCGGCGGCTGGACACAGCGGGGTAGCTTGGCCGCCCGCCCAGGGTTACGCGGCGAACCACGCGGCAGCGCCAGAAGTGCCAGCTACTTTATGCTCCTGTGTGGAGCAGAACCGGTACCAGTAGCCTGGGAGCCATGAGCCACCGACCTGCCAGGAGTTGGGGGAAAACCGAGCAGGTCGTGCAGAGACCTCCTCACCTCCTGCAAACTCTACGGGGGAGTCTGGGTTGTTGATGTTGTGACTGGGGGGCTGTTTGTGCTCTCTTTCTTTTTTTAAGTACACACAAAAGAGAGGAGGAGCCAGAGGGAAGATCTAGTCACTGAGTCATCCACACTTTGCTCTCTCCCCCGGGAACAGATGGGTGGGGGAAATTTCCTTTAGAAACAATTTATAATAAAGATTGACTGGAGCCTCCGTATTGCCCCCTGTACCTGCATCCCTAGGGGCAAAGTGGGGGTGGGGGGTGCGGGGTGCTGGCCTGCCTAGCAAAGTGGAAAGTTTCTGAGGCAGGAATTCTGAGTGGTAAACCTCCAAAGGACAGCCACTTGGACGATTGATCTTGAATTGGGAAGGTGGATCACCACAGGATGCACCTTACTCTGCCTTTGGCTCAGCACTACAGAGCATGCATGCCTGGCTCCTCGGCCTTGGGCACTCTGTCTGCTAGCTCTCCCTGCATCTACCAGAGTACTGGTCAGAAACCGTCACATTTTTAACCTGATTTCCAGAGGCAAGGTCATGCTTTGCCTTGGAGAATAGCTGGCCCTGGATGCATCACCCTTATCGTAGAGGACACAAGCCTCTGCTCCACGCCTGTGGAAGAGCCTCCATTAGGTGGCTACTGCTGTTTGTCCGGGGTGAATCATCTAGGTTGGGTATTGCTCTGCTGCACCGCAGCCTGGGGCTGGTGTCCACTGTCATTGCCGGCCCGTGGTTCACAGCCCAGCGCCATTTAGCCTTTGAGGAGACGCTGTTTGAGGTCTTTTTGACCTTTTGATGGATGCATGGATTTGTTTTAACCTCCTGGAAATTGAGGCTTAATAGCGGGGCCGGGGGGGGGGGGTTAGAATTGGGGATACAGGAACTGGTGGCCGCCTCTCCCTGAGCTACATTGTGTGCTAAGGGTCAGTTCCTGCATCCGGAGGGTAAGGTACCACTTTGCTACAGGTCTGTTCCACGTTGGACAACTCTGAGGAGCCCCGGAGTCCAGTGGCCACCAGAACACCAGCCTTGTTATTGTCACTCTTTTCAGCCATAGGTTCTGTGTAGATGGGTCACTGCTGGAAGGGAGGCGGGCACAGGCGAGCGTCCTCAGCTGTGGCTGAAGGGGCGGGGCGTCACGTGTGACAAGACCAATAAGGCGTGTTGCTTAGTGAAAACATTAAGTGCCCTTTCCTATGCTGTGACATGGATGTAAAGGTCTCTGCCACCTCCCGGGGGGCCATGGTTTCGCTTACCCATGCACCAAGCCTTATTGCAGAGCAAAGGTCAGTTCCTGTTAGCAGGAGAGTTGGGATCAGGGTCATTGTGCGGTATGGGCAGTGTGCAAAGTTGCCTCACCGGGGAAGCCTTATGCTGTAGATCTGCCCGGAAGAAGGGTTTCACTCTTTCTTGGGTACATCCTGTCACCTGATGGGCTTTGCCGGCTGTTAAGATGGCAGTGTGAACTAATATGAAGACAAGGGGACTAGGAAATGATCAAAGACAACATGCAGACTAACTGCTCACATCGCCTCACTCAGTCCTTGCCACGGCCGGAAGAACACAGCGGCGCCTCATTCTGCCGATGAGGAGACCCACCCTTAGGGAAGCGGCGTAGCTCAGGGAAGGGCAGCTCCGTGTTCCTCTATCCCCACACCTCTGCTGCCACTGCTGGAGTGGGACCCCGAGAACTGCACGTGGCCTCTCCTAACATAGTCTAACTTTTTTGTGCTGTGCGTTTGCTGATGAAAGGCGTATTCTGAACTGCTCGGCTTTGTACGTGAACACAAGTCTATTAAGCGAATGGGAGCGTTTGAGTATTTCCGCTGCAGCAAACGCTTGGGCTAAAAGTGGTGTTCCCTGAGAGCAGAAATGGTGAGAGCTGCTGATGAGGATTGATGATTAGGGTGAAGGACAGAATGCCTGCACTGTAGGTCCTATGGTTTTTGGTCACCGCAGGGGAAGAGGAGATCAATTTGCCATGAACTCATCAATTCAGTTGACTTCCCAAAAGAAGGGGCCTGGTCCATCATGGTACCCCAGATGTTGGGTGTCCACAGTCCACATGTGGGCTGTTGCTTGACTACCAAAATGATTGGCCTGGGCCGTGACCATGAATAGTCAGGAAAGGCACAGTAGCTAATTTAGGAACACAGATTGTTTCACCAGTCAGTAATCACATGGCCGTTTGAACTTTCTAACAAACTGATTTCCTATCCAAATATTTAGGGCTCAACCCAAGAGTATCAGAAGCAGTTATATGATCTTTTGTAGCTTGCACATAGTCTGTTACACATTTAAAATTGATATAAACCATTCGTGTTCCTGCACATCGATTTTTCTAAATCAAAGAACATGTTTATTCCTTCCATTTTTAAGCTCATGATGTCTTCCTAAGTTTGTTGTTTGTTTTATATTTTGAAGTAGTGGAAGTAATTTCTTTAGCTAGCGTGTGAAACAGCACTCAGGGGTCTTCGTGGTGACCTGGCTGCAGTTAGGAGTTAAAGCGTGGTTTGCCTTGTTCAGTGGAAAGAAAAGAGAGCTGTAGAAAGTAAGCGGACCATTCCCCCAGTGCCCGCTAAGAGCAAAGCCTTACATCAGGCAGCGATGCTCAGGGAAGACCAGAGGGAGAGTTTCAGGCTTCTGTGTCTGGATGGTAAGTGGGACTCTGCTTCTGAGCGGGAGCAGCACTGCCATTGGAAACAAAGCAAAATCTGTGGCCTCAGACTCCTGTTTGGTTGACCCTCTTGCCAATCTGTGTATTTGCTTGGAGATCTGGAACCAAATGCAACCAAGCCGCATCCCAGTCAAGGGGCTGGGAGTTTGTGCTCATTAGCCATGGAGGAAGGAAGGAGGTTGCCTAAGTGGGAGAGGACCAGAGCCTCTATACCAGAAAGCCAGTCCTAAAGGAGCTATTCCAAAGATTATTCAACCTCATGGGAAAATATAATGGTAGCTAGCCTTCACCAAATACCAGTTGAAACACCCTGGACTCAGAAAATGTCTCCATCCCATTGGCCTGCAGGCAAGCTTCGGGAGCATTCTCTTGATTAGTGATGGATGTGGGAGGGCTCAGACCGCTGGGCGGCGCTACCCCTGGACAGGCGGATGAGCCTGGGCTGTATAAGAAAAAGCAGGCTGAGCAAGCCAGTCAGCAGCATTCCTCTGCAACTAGGTGCCTGCTTTGAGTTCCTACCACAGCTTCCCTTAGTGATGGGCAGTGAAAGCTCTAAGGCAGGCGGTGTCCCTGGAATAGCTTCTGAGAGTTCAGCTAACTCTCCAAACACAAGACGACCCCAGCGACCTGTGCAGAAGAAAGGCACTTGTGGAGGGTGTGGCGGGACGGATAGCCGATTTGCAGATAGCTGGATGTTTGAGCCTTGGAATTGGCCCAGGCTCTTGTGCCACTCCCAGCCAGAAAGGGCTTGTTGGACAGGAAACAGACCCACACTGCGGTGAAACCACTTTGAAGGTTCTGAGTAAGCGTGTATTCCTAACTGGACTCTTCCCGGTGCTGATAGTCAGGTCTTCATGCACAGTGGTCTCCCCACGTTAGGACAGCGCAGTTCCTTCTGGGACCTTCCACAGAAGTCAGTTCCTCCATCTCTCTGTAAACCCCAGCCCAGTCAGTCATCGTCGTGTGCACTTGAGTCTTTCACACACAGACTGTAAGGTGTGTCAGGGTAGCAGTTGTGTTTCACATGGTACACTGGGTAACTAACTCCCCATCCCCCAGTGTGCCAACAGAGAACACTTCCTCACTTTCAGAAGCCTTGTAAACTGGCTCTGAGAATTAAAGAATGACTTGCTTTATGGGCTTAGAAGACACGAGGTCCTACTAAGTCACAATTTCCTAAAGGAAACATCAGAAGCTCGGTGCTTCCGATTTCATTGGCCATGCTGGGTCTGGAAGTCTCCCCGAGTCCCAGGTCACTTCTCTGCCCACTAAAGTTTGAAAACCGCAGCTTAACACGTCTAATGATTACACTCTATAAAATCATAGCATACTTAACCGATCTAGCTCTCGCTTGCTGGCAGTAATGAGTGTCCGCCGCAGAAATGTGCTTAGGCATGCTCACCTGATGTTTTTTCCCTTGCAGGTCTCTAACCAGCATAATGCTGGAGCAGGAGGCTGGCAGCCTGCAGCTTTCAAGATGGCCGAGCTGGATGCTGACTTGGATCACGTCATCCCAACTGTCCTTCCCCCTTTCTGGGCTAAGTTAGTCGTGGGTCTTGTTTCTCTTCTGTGTTTTGCAAGGAGCTATGATGGAGACTTTGTCTTTGATGACTCCGAAGCTATTGTTAACAATAAGGTTTGTGTCTCGATCTTTTAGGAAGTGTAAACACGCCGGTTTCCCTTGTCTCAGTCGCCGTCCACGCCGCTGTTAGTTCTCTGTTAAGTCTGCTTGACCTTCGGTCTGGGTCTCACGAGCTGTAGATTGCCCATTTCATTTTATGTATGAGCTCCTAAATCCATTGGCTTACGTTGTCAGCCCCTGCCTGTGCTCAGGGGACCCCATCTACACGTGATCAGAGAGGCCATTCTGCTAAGATTACAAGTCCAGGGGTGTTGCAGAGCATCAAAGGTTGAGGACCTCAGGTTTTGTGGAATTTTCCAGAACTCTTGAGAGGAAAGAAAGACTCGCCCCATTTGCTCTCGTGCTGGATGGGTAAAACTGCTCACTGAAAGGTCTGTGATCTGCAGCAGGCAGCAGCTGGCTATGCCCGTGGTGCGCTTCGCTGTGTGAGTGAGGGCAGTGTGCTGGCAGCTGCTGGGAGAAAGCAATGTGCTGCCGAGGGATACAGTGTTCCTGCTCGCTTCGTGTTCGGAGGCTCAATCTGCTGACCTTGCAAACTCCTAGTCGATCTTGTTTACCAGTTGCAGCTTTACGAGGCCAGGAAAATAGTCTTTTTTTTTTTTTTTTTTTTTTTTAATTGTAAAAAGGGAAGGAAAAGATTCAAATAAGCCAAAAGACAGTGAGAGTAAGAGAGAAAGAAACAGGCAGAACCAGTGCTCAGAGGTGACATGAGGTGCACCCCCTTTGATGGCTTTTTACTCAGTACACAGGTTTGTTGCTTACCCATGACCAGAGCTTGAAGGAATACACCTGTCTGGGGCGTGTCATTGAAGGAGGTTTTGCAGCAGCGTCATTGCCTGCTCCTAAGAACCAAGCCTTGTGACCCGAGTTCAGTCCCCAGGACCCACACTATGGAAGGAGAACATAGGGTCCCCAAAAGTTGTCCGCTGACACACACACACACATTAACTTAAAATCATAGATGTCACCAAATGAGGAGAAATCCTATTACACAGAAAATGTCAAAGAAAACTCTACATGGCAAGACTGTGTGTTACGAAGTTAGAGACAGCAGTGTTTGACTTGCAGGTGCTTTGTTTGTAGCATGATATTGTAATTAACATTTTTTGAGTGTGGGGGGGGGTCTCATTATATTGCTCTGCCTAGACCAGAACTTGCTATACAGGCCAGACTGGCTACAGACTCACAGGGATCCTCTGAGTGCTGGGCTTAAAGGCGTGTGCCACCATGCCAAGATCTGTTGATGGTCGCTTTTAGCTCATGATTCCACTTGTGACTTCCTTGCCTTGCGTCCACCTGCCACCCATAGTGGGTGACTCCCTTGCAGTTCGTCCTTGACCGTGCTTCTTAAAAGGAGCAAGTTGCCCTGGACAGCTGGGCCACCGGTGGCCTGATAGCCACAGACTAGCTTTCCCAATAAGGAGTCAGTTCGTCCTTGACCGTGCTTCTTAAAAGGAGCAAGTTGCCCTGGACAGCTGGGCCACCGATGGCCTGCTAGCCACAGACTAGCTTTCCCAATAAGGCGTCACCTTTACTTGTTAAGTTCTGCCGTTCACTGTGGGTTTCCTCAGCCTCTGCTTGGGTATGTGAAGGGTTAATTCAGATCCTGTGTTGGAGAATTTCCATTGAGCTGGGAAGGTGGGGAAGCCTGGGGTCTGCTGTGTGGAGGGCTGGTATTTGCTGTAGCTCTCCTTCTTGGGCCTTGGAGCAGTGTTTCCTGGGATGCCGCTCCCTGCCCCCTGCAGTGACTCCACAGCCTGGCTCTTCTCCTTCCCTGTGAATAGAGCCCGCAGCTCCACTCCCAAGGCTGCTGCGTCTTCATGATGTGAGCAGGTGGTTTCTGGGTCTGAGGTGGTGGGTACTGTTTGCTAGGTGCTTCCTTGTGCTGAGTTGCTTTTTTGTTTGTTTGCTTTTGTTTGTTTGCTTGTTTTTGTTTTTTTCCCTCCATAAGATGATCTCTGAGTCGGTGGTGTTAGGAGGAACTTCAGATACAATCTAGCGTTCCTATAAATCATGAAAGGGAAAAAAAAAAAAACAACCTTCTTCTTATACACCCTGCTTCATGTGAGCTGCGCTGAATTAAATATTTAGAGCTTCTTTGGTGTTCGTTTTCTGTTCAGAGGGAGGACACAGTGCTGCTCCCGAGCAGGCACTTTCGTGGCAGAACACAAAGGCCGCAGCTTCCACTGTTGTCCCTCAGTTAACAGATGGATCCTGTGATGGTTGTAAAACATCCAGCTGGCTCCTTGAATTGTTGATCTAGATCTTTAAGGCCCTGAAGCTGGTTAGCAGTGAAAGTTGCAGTAAGAATCAAGTTGCTTCCACTCCTCCTCTTGAGGCCTTGCAGCAGCAAGTACTAAAGACCAGACTGCTGCTGCAGCGTGGAAATTTGTTCTTTTGAGATCATCTGCCATTTAACCACCTCTTGTTAAAAAGTGTGTGTTTGTGTGTGTGTGTGTGTGTGTGTGTGTGTGTGTGTGTGTGTTCGTGCAACGTGTGTGCACATGCCGGAATGCAGGTGCCTGAGGTGGGGGCAGGAAAGGCGTTTGAATCATCTGGAGCCGCAGTTGCAAGCGCTTGCGAGCCCTCGCCTTCTTAATGCGCGTAGCCATTTCTTCAGTGCTTGAGCCCTGTGCCCAAAAGACCATTCTTAGGAAGCTGAGAACAGCGTGGTTTTTCCTGGTAGGTACAGCCACCTGCTGGGGTCAGGAGCTAATGAGGGTTAGAAGGAGTTGTGTGCTCTAACATGGGTGTTGACACCTGAACCCAGCTCCCCTGAGAGGGAGGGTCATGCTGTAGCCTCGGACCCATCTCTCCAGCCCTCGCAATTAATCCTTCTAGCACTCCCTTTCATCCTGTAAATGTAAACAGACCATGCATTTAGGCATGTTTGCTATGCTATAAGGTTAAATTTTCCTCAACAGAAAGATAGTGTTATTTAATATTTAGTAATTTTATATTTTAAAATGGTACGGAAAGTCCCCCGACCCCCATCCCCCAGTTTTACAATCTGCTTAACTCATGCTCAAAAGTGGGCCCTTTAAACTGATATTCTTTTCATACCTTATGTTATTTAATTGGCTAAGAAAGGCTAGTGGTGACCTTATGTAGCCATGTGGTCAGTTCATTCGGCATGGTTTTTTTGTTTTTTCGAGACAGGGTTTCACTGTGTAGCCTTGGCTGTTCTAGAGCTCACTCTGTAGACCAGGTTAGTCTCAAACTCATAGAGTTCCACCTGCCTCTGCCTCCCAAGTACTGGGATTGAAGGCGTGTGCTGCCACCACCACCTGGCCTTCATTCAACGTGTTTAACCCCTTCTCTGTATTTCAGTGGAGTAGGGCACCATTCTGTTTTGGGTGATTTTTTTTTTCCTCCCGGTCCCAAGCTCCCAAAATAATGACTCATGGGACTCAAGATGTATTTACAGATACCTAGGCCATACAGCGAGGCTCTTCTCTGACCAACTCATAACGTAAACTAACCCATTCTACAAATCTTCCTTCTGCCACGTGGCGGGCTACCTGAGCTCAGGCACCACACATCCGTCCATCTTCCTCACATCTTGCCAGCTAAATATCACGCTCCTGGCTCTTTCCCAGAATCCCCTCTGCCTGCCGATGGCTCACCTGTTTCCTGCCTCAGCCACAGGCTGTAGGTTTGGTTTTTAATTGGCCGGTGTTGCCTCCATAGAGTACACAAGAGATTCCTTCTCCACCGCAGCTCATGTGGCCCGGGTCCAGTCTAATGATAGAGAAGCTTAAGCCGTAGCTATAAGTAACCAGTGTCCCACGTGCCAACGGGACAGACAGATATTCGATGCCCCAGAGCCCATGGAGATGGATTAAGACCCACTCAGGATGTTAGAGGGTTGACGATGACTGTTTGGGGACAGACTTGCATGTGCCAGCCTCTGTGGAGGGAACTAATGAAAGATGGGGCAGGAACATGGAGTCAGATGGATGCAGAGGCTCTGACAGCCCTATGGCCCAACCTTAGGATATCAGCTTTGACCTAGGAAAGGTGGGGAACTATTGAAAGGCTGTACACTAGCTGGATAGGGAAAGCCGATGTGCACTGCGAAGTACTTTGTATATAGAATGTGAGGATACAGTGGTCTTTCTAGGGAGCCTGGCCATATCCAAGATGATGGGGCTGGGCCCAAGGCTAGCAGGAAGGATGAAGCGGGTAGAGTTGACAGCTTTGGGGGAGCTGGACTAGGGGAGGGTCATGAGTCCTCATCCAGAATGTCTCACTGTGTTTCCGCAGGACCTCCAATCAGACACACCCCTGGGCGACCTGTGGCATCATGACTTCTGGGGCAGCAGACTGAGCAGCAACAGCAGCCACAAGTCCTACCGGCCGCTCACTGTCCTGACTTTCAGGTAAGATGTAGCAGGAAGAACAAGAGCATCCGTCGTTTGATGCTTCCGTGTGACAGCATCTGGGGGTACGGGGGTCCAGTCATTAGTTCTTAGGTAGGCAGAGTACATGCGTATTCTAAGATGTCTGGGCTCATTTCAGGTCTGAGGAAGTGGGCCACAGGAAGGCTGAGGGGATGCAGGAAGTGGGCCACAGGAAGGCTGAGGGGATACAGGAAATGGGCCACAGGAAGGCTGAGGGGATACAGGAAGTGGGCCACAGGAAG
>OU015748.1:1521231-1536108 GCA_907169655.1 Acomys percivali
TCCTGCTGCCTGTGGCACATCCTGTGGGAGGAGGGCTCTTCCAGAGAGGGGTGGTCCTGCTGCCTGTGGCACATCATCCTGTGAGTTCTTAGCTCAGATGAGTGTCTTCGGGGTCTCAGAGCCAGTTTGCTCTTTCAGCCTTTTCGTTCTGTTGCTGTTGCGTTGTACTTCAGCCAGGAAACCAGTTTTTCATTCCCTTGCCTTTTGTTTAAGATACGTTTTTATCTTTGACTTAGAATCATGATGCTTAAAAAAAAAAATAGGCCCAGCCAATTAGGCGACTCACACCTGTCATCCTAACGCTCTGGAGGCAGAGGGGATTGCAAGTTTGAGGCCAGCCTAGACTACCATCTAAGAACTCCCTTTAAAAATAAATAAATAAGCCGGGCGTGGTGACACACACCTTTAATCCCAGCACTTGGGAGGCAGATGCTGGTGGATCTCTGTGAGTTCGAGGACAGCCTGGTCTACAAAGCGAGTCCAGGACAGCCAAGGCTACATAGAGAAACCCTGTCTTGTAAAGCAATTAAATCAATCAATCAGTCAGTCAATAAAATAGTTAAGTCCCTGTGTCACGGTGACAACTGTTTTTAGGTCTGGGGTCATCACCGATAGACTGCTGAGTATCTTTCTTATGTGCTTTCTCTTTCCTTGGTTCGTCCCTTGCTTGGCCCCCTGTCTGAGGACAGCAAGACGGACTCTCATTCTGCGCATGGAAGCAGGCTTGGTTGGCCCCAGCACTTGGAACACGTGTCTGATGCTCACTGTGTAGCTCTGGCAGCTACAGAGTTGTGGCCACCTGTCGCGATGGCGCGGTTCCCACGCATACCATGGTGTGCCAGCTCAGCTCAGCGGAGCTGCCAGGCAGAGGGTGGTGAAGAGGGCCAGCTTGTACAGTGTGCTGCTTTCGCTGAAAAGGAGGGCTTTCCCCTCCGGAAGGAGTGCCAAGTCAGAGGCACATGCTTCGTTAAATTGGTCACATCTGTTGGCACTTGTGGGAGTTAGTGCTGACAAGTGTCTTTCTGCCGGTTGGAGTTTTTTTCCCCTTCCCTCTTTCAGCGTTTACAGCCCCCATTGGCCTGAGGGATTGTGTCATCTTAGCCAGCAGAGGCATGGACTGGTGCACATCACCTACGTCCTGCATCCTGAGCTGCTGCTGCTTGTTGTACTAGGTACTTGTCCTAGAGTGGTCCTCCTCAAGGTGAAAGATGCAGGATGCCGACGGGCGGCGCTGTCGTGTTCCCCTGCATCCTCTGAGCTGAAAGTCTAGCCGTCTGAAAACTTGGGGCTGGGAGCTCCAGGAAAGGTACCTGAATAATCGATTACCTGTCTTAGGGAAGCTCTTTCTGCACAAAGGTTATTCATGAGTGCAACTGTACGGGAGGGCTTTGTTTTGTTTTACTGTTTCTCACAGTTGCCTCTAGGTTTAAAATTCATTTTCCATATGCTTCTTATATTACTTTTTTTTTTTAAATTAGCCTCTTATGTGATGGGGATACTTCCATCTTGAAGAGGTTTGAGAGGTAAATGAAAAATGAAAAGGCTTGACTTCTAACTGTATTTGTTCACACTGAGAAGATTACTGACGCTTTAGCATTGTTGCAGAAGAAGAAATGTGGCAATAGAAAAGGCTTCTAAGAAGCCATTCGCTAGGTTCTGTGTGCAAGGGGGCCCTGGTGTTTCTGTCACGGTGCTGAAATAGTCACACTTGGAATGGGAGTTGCTAGCACTGGTTGCCTGGTTAAAAACAGAGAAGAAGCCCACAAAGTCCACATTCACCTGTGTTATGTTGCGTATGGGCCTGATTAGCAGTAGTTGCTTTGACAACCCAAGATTAAATCTTAATTTAGGGGAATTGCATGGATAAAACTACGCTAGACGGGGTTGTCCCAGAACTCAGAGCCAGTTTCTCAGTTGAAGTTTTTACCCACTCCCCTAATACCATCAGCATTTCTCGCCAGTGCTGTGTATTGTGACTGACCTTGGTTTATCACGCACAGGCATTACCACACATTTGTGAGGAAGACCCCCCTCCCCCTTCATTTAAATGACGTGATTTTACAGACTTATTTATTTATTCTTTTATATGTATGTATGTGTGCCTCAGTGTATGCAGGCAAGCACCTGGGTGCAAAAGCCAGCGGCCGTAGGGTCCCCTGGAACTGGAGTTACAGGGGTTATGAGATGCCTGAAATGAAACCTGGGTCCTCTGGAAGAGCAACAACTGTTCTTCACTGCTGAGCCATTTATTTCCCAGCCCCAGAGGATAGGGCTTCAGGAGGTCATGTTTCCCAGTTTGGATTCTGAAATCTACCTTAGCACATACACAAGCGTCGTCTGTACAGCTCCTGATAAAATCCTGACAGCTCTGGGCAACAAGTAGAAGACAGGAAGTTGGGTCTGACTCAGCAGGCTCACTTCGTGCTTTGCAAGGCTTCAAAGGTGCAGCGTGAATACAGCCATCACAATGTCCAGGGTGTTGGCGCTTGTGACCTGATGCTGATTGTGGAGGCTGGAGATGCAGCGGTGCAGTAGGAACATAACAGAGACACACTTGGACGAGTGGGCTGGGAATGTAGCTCAGTTGGTAGGGCGCTTGCCTGCCGTGCATGAAGCCCTGGGTTCAGGTACTCCCCCCTCCCCAGCTCCACAAGAGCCAGGCCTGCAGTCGCAGCGCCCCTGAGATGAAAACCAGAGGGTCAGAAATCCAGGGTCGTGAGTTCAAGGCCAGGCATGGCTATTAATCCCTGTCTTTAAAAAAAAAAAAAAAAAAAAAAAAAGGTATCAAGATGAATTGTAGTCTATCAGGAACATAATTTTATATGCAGTCAGTATAAAAATGTGAGATATTCTACGATATTTTTCTAGTCTTCAGAATCTTGTGTTGCAGTGTAGCTCACCTCAGCTGGGACTAGATAAGTCCAAGTGCTCATTAGCGCTAATGACTTGCTTTTAGGTAGTAGTAGGTCTGGAGTGTGGCTCTCTGAAGCCGTCAACTAGGTTAATAACCGACCGCCCAAGTGTTGCCTTTGATCTTCAATTGCCACTAATTTAAGAGAGGCAGTAACTAATAGTGAACGGATACCGGAGCAGTGTCTTCGCCTCGTAGGCTTCTGTTCTGGGTGTGTGGTGTCAGAAGCCTGAGGGGGGGGATTGCGGTGAAGGAAGTGAGAGAGGCGGAGGCTTAGGAGCTGTCTGTTGCTGACCAAGAGCAACTTGGAGAGGAAAAGGTTTATTTCAGCTTGCACTTGTACGTCATAGTCACTGGTGACTCCCTGCAGGCTTTACAGCAGTCAGGGTGAGGCAGGAATGGAACTGAGCTCAGCCCGTTTTACAGGAACCTGTGCTGGACCCGGACTTTAGAGTCGCCTGGACCCTTTCACTTTAGTCACATTTATGCACAGCACAGCGTCAGAAAAAGCGTTCTGATATCAGTGAGCTCAGTCCCACATGCACAGCAGTTTAAGGCTTGCTTACATTGAGACTCTTTACAAAGCACGTCTGGGTTCTTTCACGGGAGTGGGAGCTGTTGGCTCAGAGATGGTCCCCAAGAGTCAGGGTGTAGGAGCTTGCCCGGGGTAAGCATACGCCTGTGGGTGTCAGGGTTGGCCTGGCCCCAGCATGACGGAGACGTCACTTAGACTGCTGTAAAGCACAACTGACATCTCTCATAAGGATGAGTTCTGTGGTCTGAAATCAGTGCTCAAGACTTAGGGGGAGTGGCCCGAGATAAGTGAAAAACAAAAGTTCTGGAAGATATGCACAGACAGCAAAGGGATCACCAGGTTGTTAAACTCCACCATTCTTGGCAGTCCCGGAAGAGTGGCTAGCACACCTCTCTCCATGGACGAGTGAGCTGTGTGTTTAACTTCCCTGGCGTTTCCAGTGCTTACCTGTGTGCACAGGGCCTTTTTGCCCTCTCACTGAAGGATGTCAGGGCAGGAGATGAAGCAGAGAGGTTCAGAGATGCTGCTCAGTGGCCTGTTTTCCCTGGGTCACTCAGCCTGATGGTTCACACAACCCATGACCACCAGCCCAGGGGTGACACTACCCTCTCACATCATTCATTAACCCAGACAACACCCAACAGACCTGCCTACAGACCAGTCGGATGGAGGCACGCTCGTCCAGGATACGTTAGGGTTGTGCCAAGTTGACAGAAGCCAGCTAGCACAGGCATGAGAGGTACAGACAATCCTAGAATGGCCCTAGGGAAAAACGTCTGATAAAGCCAAGGCTGTGTGTTCTGTCTTGTTTCCACTCGTTCTGTTACGTACGTCCGCCGCCCGTGAAGAAGGCTGTTTTTGAATTCTAGACGAGTGAGACATGAGCCCTTTGTCTTCACATGTGCACAGCGTTTAGCTTTGTGTTAACAGGGTGCCTTCAAGAGTTATCTTTGTGGGGCTGGAGAGATGGCTCAGAGATTAAGGGCACTGTCTACTCTTCCAGAGGTCCTGAGTTCAATTCCCAGCAACCACATGGTGGCTCACAACCATCTGTAATGAGATCTGGTGCCCTCTTCTGGCATGCAGGCACATGTGCAGACAGAACACAGTCTATGTAATAAATAAAATTTTTTTAAAAAAATTATCTTTGCTTGTTTTAACGGGGGAACTGGGAGTTTGTTTCCTATTACACCCACACACAGGGAAACTCACCCACGTTATATCTAAGTAAAACATGCTATTTTTCTAGGAAGATATAAAATGACCTAGGGGACACACTTTTGAAAATAAGAATTTGGGAAATCATATGATATTTAGGTAAAAAAGTATGAAGTGAGAATGATTTATAAGTCAAATCTATAAAAATATAGGTAAGATAGAATTGAGAGTGAAAACAAAATCCAAGGCAAAGCCCCAGTTTCAGGATGGCTGTGCTAACTGGAAGCTCACCGCAGGCCTGCCTAATTTCACGGTGTCATGGATTTTTGGGTTTTTTGGGTTTGGTTTTTTTTTTTTTTTTTTTTTTTTTTGTAAGTTCTTTACGTAAAGTTTTAATAATTAAAATAAAATCCAGGTAACATGTTGAGGTAGAGCAGAGCAGAGTAAGTGTATTGGCTTCTGCAGGACAGTCAGGCCTAATTCGTGGACACAAGTGCACTGGGATGCGGTTGGACTGGGCACCTTGTGCTGGACCCTGGGACGTGCAGAGCCTCACGTGGGAATCCTGCTTAGTGTAGTGGCTTCCGGCAATGGTGGTGGTTCCAACTGTGATCATTTGGTATTGCATATGGAAGTCATTTTTAAAAATAAAAACCGTTCTTCATTTGTTTGATAGAACTAGGTAAATGTGCGATGGTTTCTTAGGAATGTTGATTTCCAGGCCCTCTGCCACCTAAACAGCTTGGAGCTAAGCCATGGAGTTTAGAAAGGCAAGCCTGCGCTCGGTGTAAAGGATTATATTCCTATGGGCCGGAGCTTAAGACTGAAACAGCTGTGTTGTGAGATGTTCCTGCCCGTGCTGAAAGTTACTTAAGCCAAGGCCAGGTGGCCCCCTGCTGGAAGCATCCAGAAAAGGGTTCTCTTTCCTCCACCCGTGTGTCGCCGCTCCACAGTCAGAATGTTCTGTACAGTTCTCAGTGGCTCCTCCGAGCCAGGCAGAGTTGCCAGCAATGTACATAACCGCAAACTTGCTGCCAAGGGTGAGCTTGTGGGACTGAGTAGAGTGTCCAGAGGGGCCCGTGGCTTGTTAGTTGCCGTCCTCAGGATCCCTGACGAGAGGCCTGGTGGGTTATAATTCTGCTCTTTTAGCATGGTCTAAGCTCAGGCTCCAGCACTTGAATCCTGAGCAACTCTGGTTTAGGCAGCCGTGTCCCGTTAGGCATGATTCCCCTGACCAAGGTCATTTGCCCATTACCTGTAACACAGCTGGGTGGAGGCTCTCCTGTTGTCTAATGAGTAGACGTGCACTAAATTCCCTGTGATATGTAGCCTTGTTCCCTCACAACAAAACATCAAACAAACCAAATGTTTATTGTTGAGAAATGCTCATCTGGGGCAGTAACAGAAAATCCAGTGTCTGTAATACACTGAAGAGTGTCCTGATGGATTGTGGGTTATTATTACAGCAGTTTATAGGCAACAGCCCCTCCTAATTTAATCTGAAGGGGTCAGTTAGGGACACCTACCTACAGGCAGGCAGGCAGGCAGGCGGGCTACTTGATTTTGTAATGGCAGTAAGGTGTGAAAATCTGGGAGGGAGACTGCATGGGAAAGTGGAGGTGTGGCTTCACAGCTTAAGTGACATTTGACAGCTTTATAAGGCGGGCGGGATTTTGCCAGAGGGGTACTAGCCCATCGGAACAGGCAAGCAAAGCAAAGCAGGAGTCTGCTGAGTTGGCTACTACGCCTGGGATGGAATACAGACCATGGTCGGGAGAGGGGTGCCAGGTGGTCACAGCAGCAAAGCCACTAATGAAAGCCCCAGTCAGGAGGGCTACCCTTAGCCCGAAGGCAGCAGCAGGTGTCAGTCCTGGCAGAAAGTGGTGCTGCTCGTGCTTTTGTGAGTTTCCAAGGGGTTCAGCTGTCTAAAGGCCTCATCACCTTGACAGGTATAGTGGCCCCCACAGGGAGTGTGAGGCTGAGATCACCTCCAGGGCAGGCCAGGCTGGGTGGTTATTGGCAAGACATGAAAGACTTCTTTCCAGCCTGGGGCTTTGCCAGCCAGTCCTTCATAAGTAACAAGACTTACACACACACACACACACACACACACACACACACACACACACACACACGCACACGTGCACACGCACATCCACACATCCAGTGTAATGAGAATCATGGTGTACCTTAGAAACCACCCTGCATACTTGGCACACTTTGTGGCAGTATGATTTACCAGCCACTCCCCCTATCTGTTGAGCAAATCCCCATGGAAATCCCATCAGCTGACCCCTGTAGTTTCCACACCATAGCGAGTGATTTAAAAAAAAAAAAATGTTCACTGTTTTGTTTTGTTTTCCAAGATGGGGTCTCTCTGTGTAGCCTTGGCTGTTCTGGACTTGCTTTTGTAGACCAGGCTGGCCTTGAACTCACAGAGATCCGCCTGCCTCTGCCTCCCGAGTGCTGGGATTAAAGGCATGCACCACCACCACCACCCCCCGGCTTGTTTAATGGTTTTTATATGAACATATGGCTAAGAACTTGATTCCACAGTGAAAAACACCACTTCCTTTCCTGCCCCATTGTTTTCTTCCCTGGCTACTTACTACAGTTAGTTTCTGGAGGTATGCTTTGCTTTCTTGTAACTTACAACCCAGCGGCAGGTCCTTCCACCCTGGCTCTCCTCTCTCCTTTCCTGAGGTAAGTTCATTGTCCCGTCTTACAGATGAGGGGAGTAAATGGAAGTGACTCGCCAGATGCTGTGTGTCAATAGTCAGTGGCAGAGTGGAAGTCAGAATAAAGTTCTTGTTGTGGTACCCAGCCAGACACGCTGATGATTGGTTCTCCCGAGAAGATGCGATGCTAGTTCACTTATGAGGACTGAGGGCCTCAGAGAGGGGCCAGGAATGAGTCCTTCCTGTGACGTTCTGTCACAGGCAGCAGTGGCACCTGCCTCCTCAGAAAGCAACTTAGTGGCAACTGCCTGGCGTCCCAGGTTTCTCATCAGTACGCCGTGGAGCGGTATTTCCACTTGGCTGATGACGCCGAGTCCCCATAACAGTTGCAGCCCAAACAGACTCGATGGCCTTGACATTGATCCATCCAGCAGTAGCCGTGCAGCCTTTGGTGGTAGGGTCAGAGAGGAGCAGACCCTGCCTAAGCACTCCGGTGTACAGGGCCCAGTCCTTGTCCGTGGCGTGATGTGTGCGAGCATTCCGAGCTCCTTTTCTGTGACAGCAGCGGGGACCGCTGGAGTCACTCTGCAGTCGGATGCGTTGTTTGCAGTCTCAGTGTCCTCATCGCCGCTTAGAATGGTCCTGGAGTGGTGGGCAGTGGAGAAGGAGCTCACTCCATGGGGACTCCGGGTTGTGGTGTCTGTGTGGCCAGAGCTGACTCAAAGCAGTGCTTCTCAATACCTTGAGATGGGACATATGTCCTATTGAGAGGGCATTGTCCAGCCAGAGTGCGGGAAATGCACACTAGCCCACCGGGGACCAACGGTTCGGTCCAGAGCCAGGCTTCAGAGAGCGATTCTGTGAGGTGCGTGCTTGGACTTTTAGTTTCCTGGAGCAACAAGATGGAGCTTGTAACATGGCGTGCGTGTCCGTCTCTCACCAGCAGGCAACAAGGAGGGCGCGCATTCTTCTACCTTCTGGGTGTTGCTGAGTATCGTTCTGGGAGCAGTGGCCATGCTGTGCAAAGAGCAAGGAGTCACCGTGCTGGTAAGAACTCGGACGCACGTAGGGCCTGACTTTTGTACACGTCCATTCCTTCCAAGAGAGATGCTGTGGGCCAGCCCACTCCTGTGGCCTCCTCTGCTTCCGTGTGCCACCACCGGCCCGAGGTTTTGCCCTCTTCTGGGACAACAGTCTAGGCTGCCACGGGGCTGGCATTTCAGATGGAGAACTGACAAGGTCTTCTGACCCTGACTAGCAAGTGGTGGAGATTGATCTCTAGAAGGTTCCGAGGGAGAAGGGCGTGGTTCCTTCTTGTACGGAAGTCCCTTAGGAAAAAGACGAGAGGATGGTTGTTTGAGTTTCCTGGGACGCTCTCATACTTAGCAGTACTGTGTACAGCAAGGAGCTTCGCCAGCCACCGAAGTCCCCTGGGCACCCACACCCTCGGCTCGTCCCTCACCCAGGCATGAGCCATGAGACCCCTTGACTTGATTGCGAGTGCTGGTCCTGCTCAAGACTTGTTTTGCTTTTGTGGCTCCAGCAAACACATTCTAGCACGGTGTCTGCGGGGCAAGCACCGCTCCACAGAGCTAAATCCTCAGCCCCCGGCTTCTTCACCATCGTACACTCACACACCAGACATTTTTTATACAACCCAGGATACATGAAGTAGGTATATAACATAGGCTTATAAATCAAACATTTACTGATAACGAATCATAAATTTATTTTAAAGCAATCTTTGGTACACCGCAGTTTTACCATCTCTTAAATAAGTAAATGTGCTTGCCACGAGGTAGATACATACATTTGTCTAACAAATCTAGCCCAGTGAAACACTAATTTGATACCTAAATGCTTTTGAATGATACTAGGGAAAGATTTAAAATGTTTATTTCCATAACTAAACTATTATCCTTCTGTGAGAGTAGAGAACTTGATATGTAAAGAAACTGTACTCTGAGGGCTGGAGAGATAGTTCAGAGGTTAAGGGCAAACTCAGGAACTCCAAAGGTCCGAGTTCAATTCCCAGCAACCACATGGTGGCTCACAATCATCTATACTGTGATCTGATGCCCTCTTCTGGTCTGCAGGTGTACATTCAGGCAGAGCACTGTATTCAAAATAAATAAATAAATAAATATTTTTAAGAAAGAAAGAAACTGTACTTTGTGGCATGCAGTAGTCAGGAATCTGAGCCAAGGTGTTTGAGGCACTGGGTGGTGTGACTGTGCCCGGGCCGAGAATGCGTAGTGCGTGTTCGGAACCCAGGCTTCAGTGAACTTGCGCAGTGAACCCTGGATGGCGGCCACTACAATCACATTGGACTCTTATGTGTTTTGATTTTGAATTAATTTTTGGTTATTGTGTACTCAGAAACTTTTTGTTGCCAGGATTTTTGCATTTAACTTTGCAGTCTCACATGGAATCATGGCCCACGGTTTTGGCCTACTTAGTTTAGTATTTAAAAATGTGTGCAGGGGCCAGTGAGGTGGCTCAGCAGGTAAAGGTGACTACTGTCCACTCTGATGACCTGAGTTTGATCCTTTGTCCTCTGACCTCCACACATGCCATGGGCTCCTGCCCTCCCACCCCAAGTAAGCTTCTTAGAAAGGGCTCTTTCTGTGCCTCTTTACACACCTCACAACTCTGAGAATTGAAGCTTCTGTCCGTGTATGTAGGACAGGTGTCATCTCTCCTATTTTTAAATTGTGGGGTGCATTCTATTTGGTAAAACAGAAGTGAAGCCATGTTCATGGAGCGATTTCTCGGTGACTCTTCCAGTGGGAGAGAGAAGCAGCCGTTAAGCCACACCTCACGTGGACGCTAGTGAGCTGAGTGCTGAGTGTATTCGGCTTGCACAACCGGTGGAAGGAGGCAGGAGGGCTCCCCACACAGGCAGGGACCCCATGTATAGGTTTGATTTGAGTAGAGGCTCGAGTTGGGTCTGAGCGACAGAGACACACTAAAGCCCACGCCCTCTCCTCCCATATAGCCTTTGTTAACCTTGTGTTAGGAAAACTTACAACCTGAGGTATGAGCCAAAAAATGGGAGACCAATATGTGTGTGTGTGCGTGTGCATGTGTGTGCGCATGCACGCGTGTATGTGCGTGCGTGTGTGTATGTCTGTGTCTGTGTGTGTCTCTGTGTGTGTGAGTGCATGCATGCGTGGGTGTGTGCATGGGTGTGCAGCAGCATCCGTCAAGCTTGTTAGCTCAGGGTCTCCACCCACTCCCCAAGCCTGCTTAGCAGGAATCTCCCTCAGCCAAGTCTGCTCCAGAATTTATTAACATTAGAAACGCTGAAGATCAGGTTGCATTTAGATGAGCTAAGAGCATTTGATGCTGCCTCTACCTTGAGTGGAGAAGTGAGTACCAACCTTTGTTTGTCTCAGAGCCCTTGATCACATGACTTTATCATCCCCCTCTGGCGGGGGGGGGGGGGGGGGGGGGTTGGAGGGGGGGTCCCCGCATCTCCAGGCAGAGAGATACGCAGTGTGAGAACGTTGTAGCAACAGCCAGTGAGTGCCTGTCTTCCGGAAAACAGTTCACAGTCCAGCAGAGATGCTCTTCTGTGACCCGTGATGATCATGTGTCAAATTAGGGAACGAAATCAGGATTCTTTGAGGTATTTAACCCGGCAGTGGCCTGTGAAGTGGATAATTAGTGACTCCTAGCATTTGTGGGAGACAGTTAACCAGGGTGTCAAGCCTTGCTCTGGAAACCACAAATTACCACTGCCTTCCGGTGATGTCAGATCTTCCTTACTGTAAAATCCCGTATTAACCACAGCCCCGTCTTGTGGGGGCCTCTTCACCAGGGTACTGGATACTCAGACTCCTTCATGCAGACTGGGCGGGGGTTCCAGGAGATGACAGTGCCCACCAAGGTGACATTTATACAAGGTCACTTCCAATAGCCATCAAAGCAGCCTGACATCGTGGTGCCCATGGGAGCTGGGAGTGTAGGCGGAGTCACAGTAGTCACCCAGCAGTTTCCCGTAAGTCATTTGTTGTTCACCTAACAATAGTGGGCAGTTCTGCATGGTGTCCGAGGAGGCTTGCTTGAACACACATTAGCATCTTTTATGTGCAGTGTCCAGAGTTATTCTAGACAGCTGTGTCACAGCCACCAGTAAAGGGGACACAGAGGGAAGAGAGTCCAGCTTTTTAAACTAAAGCTCCAGAAGAGTGTGTTCACTTCTCCCCAGGCACCCATGTGACCTGACCTGACCCGACCTTGAATTTTCCCCTCCATACGCAACACTTGAGGATGGAGTCCAGCCCAGGAAACAGGAAACACTAGTGAACAATTAGGGCTGTGCCTGAGAGATCCAGGGCTCCCTCAAGTCACCAGGCCTCCATCAACCCACTGAAGTTCATAAACAAGGCTGGCTTGGTGAGATTGATGCTGCCTGCCTTTCTCTCAATGCTTCATTATTGCCCAGGGAGCTGACCACTCTGTTTCCGCTATAGACAAGGAATGGGGAAAGCAAAGACTTCCGGGGAACTTTCCATGGGAGCCCAGAGTTTTGGCTGTTCTAAGTGTTACAGCGCTTCTAAACGTTGCCTGTGGGATTGTTACTGCTGGGGACTCGGGAGACTATTGCTGGCAAGGTCCACACTATGGATTAGGGTCAACTAAACGTGTATGTTCTTCCTGAATACCTGGGAGTTTGTCGGTAGTCATCTCCAGTTTTCTCGCCTGGGTCAAATAATGGAAATGTGACTGTAATTTCTGCCCTGTCACAGCCAGGCTCCCTCCAGGCTAACTGTGAGGCTTTGCTTCTCAGGGCTTGAATGCTGTGTTCGATATCCTGGTGATAGGCAAATTCAACATTCTGGTAGCCGTCCGGAAGTTCCTACATAAGGGCAAGTCAGTAGAGGTAAGTTACCTACTCCCTCTCGAGCCTAGGTGTAGAAAGTGTCAAGTGGCAGCCAGCTTAAAATGCTGTCTTCCGGGTGCTTCTCGTGATTTGAATTCTAGAGTAGGCAGCTTTTAGCGCACCGTGCTCAGTCATACTTCGGTTGCTATGTTTACTTATTTTGCAGTTAGTCTTAGTGTCCCATGACTAGCATGTGGCTCCAGCCCTTTCCCTACTTTTTTGTTTTGAACCAGTCTAACTCGCCTAGGCTGGACTTGAACTCTGCATAAGCCCCACATAGACCACGTGGACCAAGGTGGTCACTCTCTTGTCCCAGCCCCTAAATACTTGGATTCCACACTTTGCTTTAGTTGAAAATCCTCAGCGTTCTGGTGTCCTTTCAGAACATCGGTGTGCTCAGGAATGGAGGCCTCCTCTTCCGAATGACCCTGCTCACCTTCGGAGGCACAGGCATGCTTTATGTACGCTGGACCATCATGGGTACAGGCCCGCCGGCGTTTTCTGAGGTGGACAACCCAGCCTCCTTTGCTGACAGTATGCTGGTTAGGGTAAGTATGAGCCTAGACTCCTTTTTAGTTAATTTTCTTTCCCCGTCATTCTGTAGATTAGTGGTTCTCAGCCTATACGTTGTGACCCTTCTGGGGGTCAAGAGACCCTAACATGAGGGTTTCCTAAGACAACTGGAAAACAGATATTTGCGTTACAATTCATAACAGTAGCAAAATTGAAGTTATGAAGTAACAATGAAAATAATGTTATGGCTGGGGGGTTGCCACAACAGGAAGAGCTGTATTAAAGGGCCTGAGTGCCAGGAAGGTTGAGAACCACTGCTGTGTGTCCTTTATTCTTCCCTGTCTTCATCCCACCCCAGCACCATAGGCCCGAGTCCCTAATACGTGGGCACGTCCGTGTTTTCCTGTTGTTAAGGCAATTCTAGCCAACTTCTTATACGCAGTTGGGACGGCTGTGTGCTGCCGCTTCGTATGGTTACCTCTGGCTGTCCATGGGGAGTTAGTTCCAAGAGACCCTTACAATTCCAAAAGCCAGGGGTGCTTGAGTCTCTTTGATAAGGTAAGAGTGTTTGCGTATGACCTACTCACTTCTCCTCCGCCGTGCTCAGAACTCTGCCAGCTTCTGGGCTGTACCTAACGCGATGCCTGCTCTTTGTTGGTGATGAGGTGACAGACTCACTGCTCAGCAAAGCTTAAGCTTTGGCCTTCGGAACTTTCTGGGATTCTTTTCTTCCAAATGTTTCCATAATTCCTTTAATGAAAAGAAGGACCCCGTTTTTTTGCTGCCACAAGGGAACCTGGCATGACTGAATTAAGGCAAATGTGGTAACACAAGATATTTTAGGAGTCTGATAGTGTCAAGAGTACTCACTTAGGTTTGCCTGTTTTTCTAAGGATAAGGATTTCAAGCCCAGGTTCTTGGGTGTGTGTTTTACAGAGAGAATTAGGGAGGATGGCCAGGGCTGAGTGCACTGGTGATTACCTCGGAGGCATTAGGTGATGCTACATAAATGAGCCACAGCCTGGCCAGAGATATACCTGCACCTGCATCGCCTGGCCCAGAGGCTTGGCTGTATTTTTAGACTATTAAAATCTGGATGCATTTAATAAATTACAGATTACAGCTCTATGCTCAGAAGACAAATGGGCAGTATTTTATTTTACACACCCGCTCCCTGGAACAGAAGCCTATGAGTGCCTCGGAAGTGAAATTAGGATATGTATGTTCTTTCAAGTTCAGCATCAAGTAACTGTTTGTTTTTCCTTTGACTGACAGGCCATAAACTATAATTACTACTATTCATTGAATGCCTGGCTGCTGCTGTGTCCCTGGTGGCTGTGTTTTGATTGGTCAATGGGCTGCATCCCCCTCATTAAGTCGCTTGGTGACTGGAGGGTAATTGCTCTAGCGGCACTTTGGCTCTGCCTAATTGGCCTAATATTCCAAGCCCTGTGCTCCGAAGATAGCTGCAAGAGAAGGTGAGAGGCAGCAGGAACTTTTCACTTCTACCCAGAAGCATTTTGCTGACTGAACCCAGCGCCCATCACTTTGAACAGCTCTGTGCATCGGATAGATATAGAAGGACATTTGTTCTAAATTTACGGCAACAAGGCAGGAATCCGTGGCTGGCATCAAGTAGTGGGGAGGGGAGTTGGAGGATCATGTGCCATCCCCACTCCTAAGCTGCACTTGGGGCGGGTGTGTGTGTGTGTGTGTCTCACTGTAGGAGGTAAAATGTAATTTGCGGTCAGAACAGAGGGTGTAGTTGACGTGTGTTGGCCCCTTATTTCACAGTCTTCCTTCAGAGAAGCCCTTACGAGTCCGTGCGGGTCCTTCCTAAAGTCGTTCCCCCAAAGAGATGCCCACGCTTTTTCAGCAAATAAGAAGATCTTTTGCAAAGGGTTATCGAGAAAATAATTGGGGAAAACAAAACATGTTCTGTGAAGATAAAAGCTGTTTGGGACGGTTCCCACAAAGCCTAAGTGGCACATGAATATTACATGAGCAATTTCTCAAAACCCGTGACCATCTCCTGCCTACCTGTGTGCTTAAATCAGCTGATGGTTCTAAAGAGCAACAGACTTCAGTCCCAATCAATTGGTGTGTGTGTGTGTGTGTGTGTGTGTGTGTGTGTGTGAGAGAGAGAGAGAGAGAGAGAGAGAGAGAGAGAGAGAGAGAGAGAGAGAGAGAGAGA
>OU015748.1:1556527-1585177 GCA_907169655.1 Acomys percivali
CCTTCCTCTGTGTGCCACACCTTCCTCTGTGTGCCACACCTTCCTCTCTGTGTCACACCTTCCTCTCTGTGTCACACCTTCCTCTCTGTGTCACACCTTTCTCTCTGTGGGTTTTGTTTTTCAGGAGTCTGAAGCTTTATTCCTCAAGGCAATTAAAGCAAACCCAAATGTTGCAAGTTACCATGGTAATTTGGGTAAGAAAGTTTTTTTATTTGAATTTTATTGAAATTCTGTTGTTTTATATATATATAATATAACTATATATACCATATAATACATATTATATATTATATACATATACATATAATCTTTTGCAAAAGTAATTTTTGAAAAGTAATGTGTATTGACCCTGTCTCAAAATGATTTTTTTTTTTAAATGGGCTGATGCTACAGCTCAGTGTAGAGACCTGGCCTAACATGAGGCCCTGTATTTACTTCATGAAAAGCACAGTTGTTATTTCACCAAATGCGTATGGAAATATCCACATAAAATAAGTGGTTTTGGTGACAGAGATTGCTCAGCAGTTAAGAACACTGGCAGCTCTTGCCGAGGACCCAAGTCTGGTTCCCAGCGCCCACGTGGAGGCTCACAACCATCTGTACCTCCAGTTCCAGACGGTCTGACGTCTCCTGGCCTCCGTGGGCACCAGACACTGCGTGCATGTGACACACGTACATATCTGCAGCCAAGAGACTCATTAAAATATATATAAGTAAATCTTTAAAAAAAATAAAATGAGTTGTGGGCTTCTTTATAAGGAATAAAACAATGCATGACTGGACTTTGGCATGGCCCAAGCTCAGTACAGGGCTGACTGGCTAGAAGTTTCACAGCAGCACTGAAACAGCCCCATGCCTTTTTTTTTTTTTTTTTTTTTTTTTTTTAAATAACATTTCTGCAAGCACGTGAATCCTGTCTAATGATAAGAAGAAACCCATGAGTAACAGGCAGGGGCCCAGGGGACACTCCCCAGGGTGTATTATTACAATAAATAAAGTTTTCCAGTACAAACAATATTTTTTTTTTAAAGCAGTGATTTCTGTAAAGGCTTCGCAATAGTTCTTTGTGCGCGTGTTCAGGAATCTTGCAAGTTAGTCAGAAGCGATTCCAACCAAGTTCCTCTCCTGCTTTTTCAGCTGTGCTTTATCACCGCTGGGGACGTCTGGACTCAGCCAAGAGACACTATGAGATCTCCCTGCAGCTTGACCCCGGGGCAGCAGGCACCAGGGAGAACTACAGTCTGCTGAGGAGAAAGCTAGAGCAAGCGCAGAGGAAAGATGTCTGATCTTCTCCTCGGGACTCTGAGTCTGTGCGTCGCACGCATGAGGCCTCTGTTCAGTTTGTGTATTTATGTTCGGCCATTTAAAAATCTCAGATGTTTGTTTTTATTCTTCTACCGTTATTATTTTTTTTTCTCTCTCTTATGAAAACAAAGACATGGAAAAAGAATCAATAGCACCAGCAATACACTCCTGAATGCTTGATGGGATTTTTTTGCATTGAAATTGTATTTTTTCACACAACCCAGATGTAATTCTCAAATCCTGAAATGAAGCCTTTTTAAAAAACAAAACAAAACAAACCAAAAAAAAAGAAACTAAACAGAAAAAAGGGGGGAAGATTATTTTAAGTGAGCTTTGCTTGTGTTAAACCTGCATTTGGGTGTGATTGTCATAATGAAAGGGTGGGACCTAGACATGGCTGACTCCTGCAGCTTACATAAGCATCAAATGTGTCTGTATATTAGCATGTTTATTTAATAATAAGAAAGAGTAAACTAAGATTTGGGATTTGGGGTTTTTTTTTTAAGTTTTTTTTTGCAACTATAACTTGAAGTTCATAAGAAATTATTCCCATTTTTGTGTTGAACAGGATAAATAATGGAATGAATAAGGGAACATTTTAATGTCTGGTATATCTGTATATTTTTTTCTCTCATAGGAGAAAAACAGGGCGTGCATAGAAGGTAGAGACTCCCATGCTCTTTTGGTGTGTATATGTATTCTCCAACATGTGCAATTTTAGTCCACAGGGTAATATTATACAGAAAGCTGCCACTGTTGGTAGAGTTTTCCAGCCCGTGCTTTAGGCTGCCTCACATCCTGGTCTTCGCTCTGTCCAGTGTTGAGAGGGCTACCCATCCGTGTATGCTGTGGATTCATGTTTTCAGCTGGGAGATGGGATTCCCTTTCACGTAATATGCTTACAGACATTATTCCATCCAGAAAAATGCAAAAAGATAAATTCCCTTCCAAAAGAAGTCATAGCTTGGGATTGTGTGGTATTCCTACAAACTGGGTTGTTTTTACTTGTCTTATTAGATCTCAACAATTTGTTTACTTAGTTTGTTCTTTATATACTGTTGACCTGATAATTTATTCAACCTCTGTAATTTCTTACACAGTAAAAATTATCACATAAACTGGCACGGAACTGTTCTAGCTTTTCGTCAGAGTGAGTGCTTTGTTCTTCTCCTTGCAATGCACTCAGTTCTTTCCTAGTGTATGACTTGTGTACGATTTCAGGGCCCCACTATTCGTCCCTTTCTTACTTCTGTGACAGGACACCTAAGAACAGTGTGCGGGTGGAAGGGCTTGGCCTGTGCACGCCACTCACACCTGTGCTGGCTCTTACCACCTCTGCCAAGCCTCTGAAAACACCCTTCCTGGTGCACAGGTTCTGCATCCGGTCTAGTTCACAGAAAGAACTAACCGTCACAGGCCTGTTTTTATAAAATTACATCATGAAGTTATTTTGAGGCTCAGATAACGAGGGGCATAGATCCATATTGGAAGATTTGAGAGTACAGCTTCCATGTTTAGTTAAAAGCAGGGGGAAGAGCTGGCCTGTGGACAGGAGCCAGTCCCAGTGGTGGGTGCCGGTAATGCCCATCTACTTGGAAGAATCACAGACTCAGGGCCTGCCTAGGCAACAGGGTGCGTTCTAGACCGCATTGCGCAGCTTAGTGAGACCCTGTCTCAAAGTTTAAAAATGAAAAATGACAGGTCTGTTAGCCAAGGGTCTTTTACAGGAGCAAAACCAGTAGAATGAGAGAGAGAGAGAGAGAGAGAGAGAGAGAGAGAGAGAGAGAGAGAGAGTGTGTGTGTGTGTTTATATACCAAAAAGTTTACTAGATTGGTTTACACTGTACTTTCTAGGTTGTCCAACAATGGCTGTCTTCAAAATAAGAGAGACTGAGAACTGTTGCTGTTTGGTCCACGAAGCTGGCCCTCAGCGGCCTTAGTCTGATGCTGAAGGCCAGGAGAATTTCTAGACAGCCGCTGGTCTAAAGCCCACATTGTCAAGCTAAAGAAACTGGGTTCTGGTATCAGGGAAGGAAGGCAGCGTCGGCGGCAGGCACGGTAGATGAACTCGTCAGCAAGATGCAAAGGCAAGCGAAGGGAAAAGCTTTCACCACTGGACCTCCTTACAGTTGGGCTGCTGCAGGATTAGGCCTGCGCTTAGCATGGAGCGTCCCACTTTAGGTAGCTGAGGCAAGGAAATCCCTCAGGTGTCCTCAGAGGTTTGCCTTTTGGGTAATGACCAAACAGGAAATTTTTTTTTTTTTTTTTTTTGAGACAGGGTTTCTCTGTGTTAGCCTTAGCTGTCCTAGACTCACTTTGTAGACCAGGCTGGCCTCAAACTCATATCGATCAGACGGCCTCTGCCTCTCAGAGTGCTGGGAGCATGGGCGCGCCCCACCACGCTGGGCTCCAAACAGGAATCTTAAGGTTATAGTGGTGTCTGTATACTGTAGATCACAACCTGGTCTACAGTAGCAATGGAAATGCCGGCTCTCACTTTCACGGAGCAGGGCCGGGTAGACTGGTAGACCAGCGGTTGTAGTTTGTAGTAGTTGAAATATGTCAGCAAAGAAGGTGTTAGGTTTCAAATACTGCTTTAAATGGCCCCCAAACAACACTAACAATTTATATGGGGTGTGTTATTAATCACCCTGTAGGGCATAGCTTGGCAGAAATAGATGTATGCTACATAGCTTTTTGTTTGTTTTAATGCTACTTGGTTTGGGTTTTGTTGTTGTTGCTTTTGTTTTGTTTTGGAGGAGTTGGTTTGGTTTGATTTGGTCTTGAGAGTAAAGAAAAATTATTTCTTCTAAAAGCTCCTTTAGGAACCATTCTTTTTCCCTTCCTACTGATAAACTCTCATGTCCAATAAAGATGTGTGATCTGGTCCCCACCGAACAAATCCCCTGACCTCCTGCTGCTTTGTCATGATTCCCTCTGCATCTGTTTTCTTCTCAGAGAAACGGTCATGCAGTTGGATAGTACTCCGGGAAGCATTTCACGGCTGCAGACTTTGGGAAGCCCATAATGTGGGCTCTTTTCATTTTCTTCCTGTCTTCAGAGGGCTGTGGTGTGTCTTGCTTATCCTGAGACTGACGTGGAAGGCTGGCTTCCAGGAACCTCTCCTTAGCCTAGTAGTCCTTTGTTTGTGTATGTGTGCTTTGAGACAGGCTCCTGCCACACAGCCCAGCTAGTCAAACCCAGGATCCCCTGCCTCAGCTTCTGAACTAGCTGGGATTACAAGCATGCACCACCACACCTGGCTAATAGCTTTTTTATTTTAATGTTTTTATTGTTAATGACGGGCAAGGGTGGCATTTAGACATGAGGAAGTCTGATCCCAGCCCTTTCACTTCCTTGGGTTTATTTTTTTTTCCCCCTCAGGTCAGCATGTTACTGCAGGCAGTCTACCTGGTCCCTCCCAGGTTTGTTTCAGCTTAGATGCAGGCGTATATTCTTTCTAAGTTCCATCCCATTAGGCACAGCCATAATCCTTCCAGGGCCCTCTGGTTGCTGGTCTCATAACTCGTAGCAAGCTCATTGCATATGATTTCAAGTTACCGGGTTGAGATGTCATACAGACAACTTGAACCCAGCACCAAGGCTTTGGACGCCGCAGCTCCATACTCTTGTCCAAGCTGCTTGAATCTGGAGACGATTGACCCACACAGGTGTCTTGGTTCTCCCCGTGTTACATCCTAGGTAGTTGATTTATATTAGTCTACTCATTTCTCCTATTTGAAGTAAGCCGTAAGATTTGTTTTTATAAGAAGGCGAGAAGCTCAGTGGACCCTGAAATAAATGACAAACGGCAGAGTTGGGGTTTTTTGTTTTTGTTTTTTAAAGAATCTATAGGAGAGGCAGAGCTAGCATTAAATGCATGTATTCCCTCATTCAGTCAGTAAAAAAAAAAAAAAGTGCCAACTATGTCAATCACTTGTATGTTGCTATGATAAAACACACACACACAGTATGGCCACGGCATCTTACAGAAGAAAGTTTATTCGGATTTACGGTTCCAGAGGGAATCCATTATGTCGGAGCGGAGGCTGAGGGCTCACGTCTCCGGCGGCAAGCACAAAGCAGAGAGGCTTTCACACTGGGCATGGTGAAAGGCTTGGAACCTTAGCCTGCCAGCAGTAACATAACTTCCTTGAGCAAGGCCATGCCACCTAAACCTGCCCAAACAGTGCTGCCAACTAGGGACTAAGTAGTCAAACACCTGAGCCTACAGGAACATTCTCATTTAAATTCCATAGCTACTATGAGCCAGAGATGACGTAGGCCCAGGAAGTATAAGATGAGAGGGCGCTGACAAGGTCCCTTTAGCATTCATGGACTCTGTTACTCCTTGGATCTGTCTCCATGGCCATCAGAGGATGGCTGCTCAGGACTAACACAAACCATCAGTGATTAATTTCCCATTTTAATTTTTAACTGTGGCTTCTGAACTGAGAGTTGTGCCTGCGTGGACTGTGGCCATGCCTCAGTGGCAGAGTGCTAGCTAGCCTAGCATGCACCACGCCCTAGGACTGAGCCCCAACACCATTAAGAACTAACATTTTAAGACTAGCTGTGGTCACTGTACATTCCTTTTGGGCAGTGTGCCTCTAGAGCACAGTAAGACACAAATATATGTGCCAACATAGAAGTTGTTTTTATTTTTAACCCCACCCACCTAAGACAAAGTTTCTCTGTATATCCGTGCTGGCTGTCCCGGAACTCGCTTTGTAGACCAGTTGGCCTCGAACTCACAGAAATCTGTCTGCCTCTGCCTCTGACTGCTGGGACATGTGCCACGACACCCTGCTTGATTTTTTTTTTAATTATTTATTGCATCTAATTATTGCCGTTAAGGCTAATTTTTAACATTATCAGATATCCGCAAGGCTATATTTCTCACTGTTCTCCCTAGGGCTTTCTTGAGTGGACAACTCAAACACCTGTCAGAAAATTGGACTCAGCATGCATCTCAAGGTTGCAGGGTGAGCCAACAGCCAGAGCAGATGAATCTTCTTGATGGAGTAATCAGAGCTATTCATAATGAATGGTGAAAGAATGCTGATTGAAAAATCATCCTTTGTTTGGGTTTTGTCCCAGATGAATTAATTGATCCAGGCAAAAAAAAATCAGCAGTGAATAAAACCATTAGCTGGGAGGCGAGGCCAGAAAGCTGAGCTCGCTGCTGACCAGGATCAGTAAGTGACTCCCACCGTGAGACCATGTGAGTTACATGGAGTCACCTAGGAAGAATTCTAAAGCAAATGGTTCCACCTGAATCTAAGCAAAAATGTTGCCTTAAGTCCTGGTTTTAATTTTTTAAACTACAAATGATGTTAAAGGGCTTTTTTTTTTTTTTTAAAAAATGATTTTCAGATAAGAACGTGTGTGTGTTTTTAAGGTAGATAAGCAAAGCTAGGTGTGGAGACACAAGGCTGTAATCCCAGCACTTGGGAGACTGGGGCAGGAAGGTGGAGGTCAGACTGGACTACAGAGCAAGTTCCAGGTCAACCTAAGCTACTTAGTGACACCTTGTCAAAAGGGAGAGAGACGGGGAGGGAAAGAGAGTCATCACCACCTCTGTAGAGGTTAAGTGATAATAAGTCTATGTTTTGCAGCAAGGGAAAGGCAGTGGCGCCTAGGGAAGATGGCTCAGTCAGTGAAGTGTTTGCTGAGCAAGCTTGAAGACCTGAGTTCAATGCCTAGTATTCGTGCTTAAAAAACAAACACACAAACAAACCTAGGAGCACCCACCAGTACCTATAAACCAGGTGCCAGAGAACTAGAGACAGGAGGACCCTGTAGGCTCGCTGGCTAGCTAGTCTAGCAAGCAGGCAAGCTTCAAGTTCACTGAGAGACCCTGCCTCAAAACATAAGGTGGAAAATGAGTGAAGATGACATTTAATATCAACCTTTGACCTTCACATAAATACACAAGAAAGAGAGAGAAGGAAGGAAGGAGTAAAGAGCAGGCAGCAAGGAGGGCCCCAAGCTTGCTTTTCTTGGCAAAATAATTATTTGGGGTCAATACCACTCAACAGGGGAAGGTGCTTTCTGCCAAGTTTTATAACCTGAGTTTGATCCTGGTAGAAAGAGAGAGCTGACCTCCACAGGTACACTGTGACATACATATACCCACACACATTCATAAATAATAAATGTAATTTTAAAACTTCATAATGACTTTCATACTGTCCTGGACTCAGTCGTATTTTTGTCCTTGGGGCTCACTGTTTGACAGTGGACTTCCTGGTCTTGCTGTAGGCTTCCCATGCCTCCCCAGATTTTTCCCTGGAACCGCAATCCAAATTACGTTTTTTAAGAACCGAAAGCCTCCTCATCCATTTGAGCTGTTTACTTCTTGGAAGTAAGCTTTCTTGGACTGTGTTGTCAGGAAACCAAGCAGTCCTTTCCCCACTGTTCTTTTGTGGTAGTTGCTGTCTGATAAGGCGGCAGAGTACTTTTTATTAGGTGACTAGTACTTCCTCCCTCTGGCCTAAGCTGCACCGTGAGATGTGTACCATCAGGGTTCTTCCATTTTCAGTGCAAAGTGACTGCTGAGCCGACACTAGAGTGTCAAAACTGCTTTCCCAAATATCCGGTAGCATTTACTAATTCCTTGTTCTGAAGTGTCTGTCAGAGTTCGTGTGAGATTCTAGTAGTGTTGGTAGGGCTGCAGTGCTTATCTGCTGGGATGTCACAACCCAGTGACCCTGCCCTCCCCTGGAGCTACTGATTGAAAGGGAGGAGACCAAAGGACTGGAGCGAGTCCACCGCCAGTCACAAGGCTGAGCAATGCCCATTGACTGGTGGGAAGCTCTGGGTTTTAAGAAATACTGTGTTACTTCATCTGTTTCCTGTCTAAATTCTTGCACAGTGAGTTCTATTATTGGTTGAAGAAGACAGATAATAAACTCTACATTTGGAATTCCTGTGTCTGGAGGCCCAGCCTCAGGCCACTTTTGATAACCTGGAAAGCAATCCATGTCACTGTTCCCACAAATTGATTTCATACCATAAAAATCATGAATACATTAAAATTTTAAAAAAAAATGTGTTCTTAAAGATTTCAGCCCAAGGCTGGAGCAATGGCTCAGAGATTAAGAGCACTGGCTGCTCTTCCAAAGGTCATGAGTTCGATTCCCAGCAACCACATGATGGCTCACAACCATCTATAATGAAATCTGGTAACCTCTTCTGGCGTGTAGTCATTACATGCAGACAGAACACTGTATACATAATAAATAAATATTTAAAAGAAAAAAAAAGATTTTAGCCCAAATAAAGTTGTGCTTGTGCCAACTGAGTAAAATATTTTTCAACTAAATTCTAAATGTTGATCAGAAATGGGTTGATTCGGTTACCAGTTACTTCAAAACTTAATGCTTTAAATGATGTAAGCTACTTGCCCATTGTGATGGTTTAATTAATAATTCATTAATTTATTGCCAGATTGGCCAGGATAGAGCACTTAGTTGGGTAGGTGGTTGTATTGGTTGCTTTTCTTGTTGTTCCAACAAATACCTGACAAAAAGCACCTAAGGGATTGTTTACCTGGGGCCACAGTTCTAGGTACAGTTCCACCATCGTGGGTGCCACAGTAGCAGGAGCTTGAGAAGCAGCTGGTCACAATGAGTCTGCAGTCAGGAAGCAAAGTGTGACGGCCGCCGCTGCCCAGCCCTTTTCTATTCACTACAGGGCTGTGTCCTGTGGGGTGGGGTAGCCCCGCTGAGATACTTGAACTTGGCGCATCTGATGCTCTGTGAGATGCTGAGGTTACTCTTTGTTCTTTACTGTCAAGCTTCATCAGTAAAATGGGAGCCAATACTTTTCATGAAAGTATGAGGAGGTTTTGAGTACTTCACAGACATATGAGCAAAACACCCATACACATTTTAACAAAATTCCAGAAAGTTCTGGTGAGGTGTCTGCGTGGTAGCATTTACTCTTCAGCAAGCAAAGGGTGGAAAAATCTGGGACCAAGACTGTGGATCTCAGCTTTCTTGACTGTGGTGGTTCGAATGAAATAGACTCAGGGGGTGGCGTCATTGGAGGTGTGGCCTTGTTGGAGAATACGTGTCACGGGGTTGGCTTTGAGGTCTCAGGTGCTCAAGCCAGGCCCAATGTCTCACTCTCTTCCTGCTGTCTGCTGATTTGGACGTAGAACTCTCAGCTACCTCCTTAACATCGCGTCTGCCTGAATTCTGCCATGCTTCCCACCATGATGATAATGGACTAAATTCTGAACCAGTAAGCCGGCCCCAGTTAAACGTTTTCCATTATCATAGTTTACATGGTCATAGTGTCTCCCCACAGCCATAGAACCCAAAGCAAGACACCACGAGTCGTTATTTTTGAGATCCGGTGGTTCTGTAAAAGGCAGATGAGTCTAGTCTCGCCGTGTTCACCTGGAGCCGAGGGTTAGTTCTTTATTTGCTTTGTGCCTCAGTTGCTTCCACTAAATACAATGTGATCACTACTGGTTTTATTAATTTCTCCACTGTGAAATGAGGAGATTGCAGAGAAATTTTGATCCCTTAACATGGCTACCCTGAAGGGGTCACATCCAAAGACCTAGGTCTTTGTGATACAGCTGGAATACAGATGTACCCTTAGTATATACACTGTAGCGGGGGTTTTGGGTTTCTTTAAAAACTCATTTATGAAATAAATAAATAAATACAAACTCATTTATGTTATGTAAGTATGTTTTTGTTTTAATCTCAAACATGGGGTAAAGGGCTGCTTTTAGTTTGTCCACAGCTGTTAACTATGGTTGCCTTGTTTGGGCATGGAGAGGGGCGTGGTCTTTGCCAGCTGTAGACAGTTTAATTCTGAGGACTCTGAGAGGGTGTAAATGCCAGAACACTAAAAGGAAAATGAGTGTGAGGAGGAAGAAGGCTGCTGCTGGTTTGTCCTGCTTATGCATCTGTTGTTTGCTGGTTTGCTGAATAGAGTGACTACAAAGATTGGGACTGCACCAAGGAATTCAGTCTAAGCAGGGCTGTGTCCCCTCTCCCCTTCTTTCTTTTCTATCTAGTGTTGGGGGGTTCGTAGGGAGGTGGAGGAGTAAGAAACTCCAATACAGTAGATTAAAAAATATGTGCTACAGTACACATTTAATCCCTCTGGCTGGAATATAGACCATTGATGGGCAGACAAAGATTTAACAGAATGAGTCAGAAATAGGCCCAACTCTCATGAGAACAGACAGGAAAGAGAAGCTACTTAAGAGCAGCAGGAGAGAGAAAAAGAAGGAGAGTTCATGGAGACAGTACAGTGGAGTTTGGGAGTACAGTTCAGTTCATGGAGTTCAGAGGCAGTTTTTCCAAGCAGAGCAAGTCAGTGAGAAGCACAGAGAAGCCAGTTTGAGTCAGTCAGCTTGGAGAGGAGTTTTCACCTGAGCTGAAGCAGCCAGCCAGAGCTCAGAAAGAACTAGAAAGGGTGAGCTTATTCAGCAGTAAGACTCAGAGCCTGAGAACATTCCAGGGCTAAATTAGCAGAGGGAGGCCAGAAGCTAAAGCCTTCAAGGTCCGGGCTTGCAGAAAATTAGATTGTACGGAGGCTGGAAGCTTCCAAGCCTAGGCCTGGGGATAGTTCGATAGAAACGCTCTGGGCTCAGCCCGAGTCATGTATTTGTAAAGCTTGGGTACAACTTTCATCTCATCCCCTCATCTGAGGAAATAAAAGCAACATCTACAGAAGATTGCAGTAAACCAGTGACTTTAAGCGTACTTAGACCTTTAACCTTTTTTTAAAAATCAACTTCCTGTTTTACATTAGCATACCACACTGTGAATCACGGTGAGACTTTCATGTATCCTGTGTTTTCACTGCTCCCCTTCTCCACCCCTCCTCCCCCGAGCATCCCTACACACCCGCTTTGATGTCGTGTGTGTCCCATTAGTCCCCTTCTCAGGTCCTCCTTTAAGACCTCCTCTTGTCTCACATGGCCCTCTTGCTATAAAGTTAGTAGTTTGTGAATATAACGATAGATTAGATTTCTTCTAGACTTGGACGTCTATTTAACATACAGTCTCTCCAGCATCGCTTGATGATACGTCTACATGAAAGCCAAGAATACAAAACAATTTCAAGTACTCCATATAGGCAAACAAGTCAAAGGGATAGGAAATGAATCGATAGTCACATACTTAACTCGTGCCTCGCAGGAGACGATGGGCCTTTCACCTCTCACGATCTCTGGGACATTGCTTTCAGCTCGTGATCCGGATATATATATCCAGATCTGCCAACGTTCTGCCATGAGGGAAATCCCTAGAGAAAAAAGTTGCCCATAGCTTTTGGTTGTCATGCATCTTTTGTGGCTCTCAGACCTAGGGAGCAGGATACAGAGGGAAAGGTGGTCCTTCCACTAGCTCCTAAACAAATTTTGTTTTTAAAAAGAAGAGTTGGTGGAGGGGAGGGAGGGCTGGAGAGGTGGCTCAGAGATTAAGAGCACTGGCGGATCATCCAGAGGTCCTGAGTTCAATTCTCAGCAACCACATGCTAGCTCACAACCATCTATAACGTGATCTGATGCCCTCTTCTTGCCTGTAGGCGGAGCGATGTATACATAATTATAAATACATCTTTAAAAAAAAAGTTGGTAAATGGTCTGAATTGCTACGTTACTGGTATCCTCTAATGCCTGTATGAGCAGGTGTGTTAGGATTCTGCTTCAGTTCGCCTCCCTGTGATGTCATTGCCTACCTGGCACGGGGGTGGGGGTTGGAGGGGGGTCCTCTCCTCCCCCTCCCCGCCCCTTTCCTTCTCTCCCCATGCTCATTTAATAAACTTCTATATAATATCTGTTGCCTGGCATCTTATTTTTTAATTATAAAAGTGAGGTCTTGGCGATGCATGAAAATGTCCTGTGGGGACTTCATCAGATCTATCCAAATTGAACGTCATCTCAAGTGTTTACGTGAGGGATTGTCTCCAATTTTGTGTTTATGAATCTCTGAAGTAGCAAGTTTCAGGTGTGTTTGGATCCAACATGGAGTAGAGCCCACCCAGTAAGAGTGTGTGTGTGCGTCTGTGAGTGTGGGTAACTCGCGTTCATTTCAGAGGAAAGTGGTCTTGGATCGGTGTCTGCGTCGGGAGAGGTGTGGCTCGGCCAGGTGTGCGTCCGGCGCCCGCGGTGGGCGGAGCGGCGTGGCCTGCAGGGGGCGGTGCCCGGGGCAGTTTGGGTGCAGCACCGGCCCAGCTGGGTGTTTCCGCTCCGCGGTGGGCCGTGCTCCTGATGAACCCCTTGCTGGCCCGGAGCAGGTGAGGCGCTGAGGCGGCTGAGGGACTGCGAGCCTGGGGCGCTGAGGGACTGCCAGCCTGGGGCGCTGAGGGACTGGGGCCCCGCAGCCTCGGCCGCTCAAGTCCCAGCGGACGCCGGGCTCGCCAGGCGGAACCCGCGGGGCGGGGCGTGCATTTGACCCCGGAAAACTGTCGGGGACGCAGACAGAGGCCAGCCCAAGCGGAGCCTGTCCCGCTCTTCGTGGGACTGATGGCTCCAGCAGGTAGTTTTAAGATCTAAGTGGAATGAGGCTATCCGTTATCAAACGTTCTGCTTTTTAATTTTTGGGGTTATGTGTGAGGAGATCAACGCCTTCGAAACAATCCAAAAACCAGCTTCTGTTGGTCAGTACCTGATCTGAGTTTCCTTTGGAGTTAGTAACTCACCTGGCTCTTGGGCGAGCCTTGCGTTTGGTGCTGTTTCACTCTTATCAGCCAGTTATAACGGCGCAGTCTCACTCAGAGCCATCAGGGGTGTGCCTGTGTTTTAATTTAGCTTAACTCAAGCTCAGTTTATTCATGTTGAAGGAGTAAGAAAATAGATTGGAGTAGAAGCCCGCCCCCCCCCCGTACCCCGCCGCCCGCGTACCCCGCCGCCCTTTTTAGAGTAGGCTGGAGGTCCCAGGAAGAAACCAAAAGTTAACAATAAAAGCTACCTTTGAATCAATTGGAATGTCCCCTGATGGGGGCGGGCGTAAGTCTTGCACACATGTGTGCTTATTTTCCTGTAATTGAAGGCTTTCTCCTGGCCTGGTTCCTGTAATTGAAGTGCTAACTGTGAGGGGCCCTGCAGTTTGGCCTCATTTTCCTGTACCTTCTCCCAGAAGTCCCTAAGTAAGCAGGCCAGTCTTCCCCAACGGAGACCATTTGTCTTGAAAAGCTTAGTTTGCAGAGTTAAGGTGGATTTTTGTACTGAACTTTTTACGTAAACTAGTAAAGTTTACCAACCATGACCTTGGCATGCAAAACACCCACGGTTGCCATCTCCAGCACTGGAAAACAAGCCAAATTGGGATTAGAATGTAGCTCAGTGGTATAATGCCACTTTATACGTGAGGTGGGGAGCTGGAACCTTCCTGAGGGCGATTTGTGGTCATCTTGGATAGTGCATGTTTAAGTGGTGGCTTATGTCTGTAATCCTAGCACTTAGAAGGCTGAAGCAGGCCGTCTTGGCCTATGTAAGACCTTGTATCAAAAAATAACAAAAAAAAAAATTTTTTTTTTCTATTTATCTAGTAAGAGCTTTTGAGTTCTGTCCAGGTGTATTGAGACCGAACCTGTGCAGGTGTGTTGAGGAGACTGTACCTGTGCAGGTGTGTGGAGGAGCCTGAACCTGGGTGTAGGGAGAGCTGGCCACACTGGACTCAGCAAGGAACAGCTCTATGATAATACGTTCTGCTTGTCTTGTTTTTTTAAAATCAAGGTTCTGATTTTCATTTTCAGTTGGAGACTTTTTAACCAAATGTGGAAGCTTCTCTAGAAGTGGCTACTTCTAATAGATCTCATGCTTCTGTCGCACCTGATATGCTTTCTAGCTCAGCGGTACAGCACTTACCATGAAATTGCAGTCCTGGGTTTTTTGTTGTTGTTGTTGTTTAAGTAACTTTTATTTTCCTGGCTCAGTTGTTGTCTCGGAGGCTTCCTTCTGCCAACCTAGGCCTAGCCCTGGAAGCTTCTGGCCACTGTACAATCTAACCTAGGCCTAGAATGTTCTCAGCCTCTGAGACTCACTGCTTACTAAGCTCACCCTTACTCATTCCTTCTGAGCTCTGGGCTGGCTGGTTCAACTCAGCTGTTCTGGCTCAAACTCTTCTCCCAGCTGACTTAATCTGGCTTCTCTCTTGGCCTGGAATTGCTCTGCTTGGCCTCAAACTAACTCAGCGATCGGCTCTGATTTCCTGGCCTCCTTGTTTTCTGGCTCCTTCTGTCTTCACCTGAGCTGGTTCTCTGTAAGCCATCTCTCTGTTACTGCCCTGGTAAAGTTGCCTGTTCTCTCTCTATAAAACTGTGTCTTGCGCCAGGAGACAAAGGCAGGCGGATCACTGTGATTCTGAGGCCAACCTGGTCTACAAAGCGAGTCTAGGACACCCAAGGCTACACAGAGAGACCCTGTCTCAAAAAACAAAAACAGAAATGTGTCTTAAGTAGCTTTCCTTTCGTCTCTCTCCTAATGAGAGTTGGGTGCATCCTATTCTGTCAGATCTTCTCTGATTTGCCACCTTTTCTGCCACTCAATTAGACATCACTTTCAAACATGAGTGCTTCCTTCTACAAACTAATTATACCTTCATTTGGGATTAAAGGCATGTACCACCATGCCTGGACCTAAGCTTTTCTTTACCCAATACTTGCCCTATACAAGGTTGGCCTTGAACTCAGAATTCCTGCATTAAAGGTGTGTTTTTATTCCAGCCAGATCACACAGGCCTAGGAGGTTTTTGGATGTGATCTTTTGCTAGAACAGCCATGTTCTGAATCAGTAGTCCTCTGCCGGTTTTACTCTCAACATTGCAAGGGAAAAAAAGTGATTGATGTAAAGCAGTTTATTCTAGATAATATAGACAGTTCTCTAAATCATTAAATCATTAGGTTTATACTTCCAAAGAAGGAATAATTTCTTCTAGGACCACACCTCTTAGCAGGTTACCCCAAAAGGTTCTTCTTTTTATGTGGGTTTGTGTAAAATATTGTGCAAATAAATGTTGACTGTCCCTTTGAAGCTAGGCTAGGGATTTAGTAGGCTTTCCCTGTCAAGGTGGCAAATATGAACTCCAGCTTTGCAGGCCCTGAAGTCTGTGTACACACCTAGCTCTGCAGTTGTCCTTGAAATGTAGTCAAGGCTGATACATACTAAGTGTCTGGATTTGGGTATTGGTTTTGCATAAGTCCGATTAGATAGCTTGGTTCCTGCCCTGTCGGACATTGTTGTGGTTCAGAGGTGTCAGGTGGGTAACATTTTTCATTGCTTCCTCCCTTGGCAGCTTGCATGGCACCTTTAGGTACCATGAAACCTAGTCCTCAGGGAAGAGGCTTTCAGGTCATTTCTAGCTCAGATCCTCTGAATCCTGAGTCAAAAGTATGTGATGTCTTTATCCATAGGGACTGACCTTTAACCAAGGGCAACAGAAGGAGCCTGTATTGTTTCGGAGTCTCTTGGGCTCTTCTGACCTACAGCTCAAAAGGGGCTTTCCCATGCTTGGTACTCAAAAGGGGCTTTCCCATGCTTGGTACTGGGGGCGCCGGGCAGGGGGGCAGGGTTAGGTAGTATGTGGATCTTGAGAGAAGCATTGTCAGTCCAAGTGACATAACGTCTTAAATTACATAAAAATTAGTGTTATTTTCCCTTCATTCCTCGATCTCCTACTGTATTCAGTTGTGTCTCTGTGTATGTACATGAGTGGCCAATAAAGGTAGATTCCCTGGAGCTGGAATTAGCAGCGGTTGTAAGAACTGGGCCATCTCTGGTGCTGGGAACCAAGCTGGGGTCTTCTGGAAGAACAGCAAGTACTCTTAACCGCCGGGCCGTCTACTCAGCCCCTGTAGAAAGGCAATGGGGAAAGAGAAAGGAAAGGAGTTGGATTAGTTTATCAGAAGCCCAGGTCTGAGGTAACGGCCTTAATCCATTCGTGTGGGCGGACTGCACGCGTCACCTCTGTAGGCTCCTCCTCGCAACGCTCTTTGTTGTTGCTGTTTTTTCAAGACAAGGTTTCTCGGTGTAGTCCTGGCTGTTTTGGACTTGCTTTGTAGACCAGGCTGGCCTCGAACTCACTGAGATCTGCCTGCCTCTGCGTTCCCTGAGTGCTGGGATCACAGGTATGTGCGACCATGCCGGCTACCTCTTAACACTCTTCTTATATTGCGGATTAACTTTCTAGCACGTGAATTTTGGGGACACCAACATAGGAGAGGAACATTTGAATGACAGCAATCTGGGTCCACCTACACACCTTCTAGGATTTCTATAAAACAGGTGGAAACTGTTGATTCTGTCCCATCCCTGCCGCTGTGGGTCTTTGCTCTTTCTCCTGGTGGCGTGGTTGCTAGCATCTGCTCCACTTCTTTACACCCCACAGTCTCTGGCCGTGAACTGCTGACCCGCGGCTGCACCTCAGCCTCTCAGTAGATAAGAGCCACCATACTTTGCTCATTCCTTTCGGCCCTAGTGCCTCCCACGCAGAGTAGGACAAACTGGTATTTTGAGTTAGGCCTAAGTGAGAGTAGAGGAGGCGGCAGGCGTCGTCCATCTGTTCACATCATCCTTCTGTTTTTAAAAGTTGTGCTGGCTAAATACACTAGGTCCCTGTGTTTGAACGCTTGGCCCTCTTAGATGTGGCCTTGCTGGAGGAGGTACGTCACTGTAGGGACGAGCCTTGAGCTCTCCTGTGTTCAAGCCCCACCCAGTGTGGAATTCCAGTCTCCTCCTGGCTGCCTGCTGATCTAGATATAGGACTTTGGCTCCTTCTCCAGCACCATGTCTGCCTATGTGCCACCATGCTTCTCACCATGACGATGGGCTAAACCTCTGAAGCCAACCCAGTGATGTTTGCCTTGGTCATGGTGTCTCTTCACAGCAGTGGAAATCCTAACTAAGACAAACGTTAACTGCCCCTCTGTCTTACTTGGCATATCTGATGTAAGAATAGAAAATGGTTTGTCCACATCCCTAGACTGTATTCAACAAAGACCAGCCAGTCACTGCCAGTATGCCAGCAGTGAGTCCTGAAGAGCAGCTTCTGAAGGCAAGAGGTGAGGTAGATGGGGCAGGTGTGCACTCCCTGGCTGGCTGTGGCAGTATGGACGTGTTGTTTCCAGAAGTTGAGTTGTCAGCCACCCTGTACTAGAACCTCTGGTCATTTTCTACCTGTGTTAACTGGCAGATGTCTCAAGCAAATTGATGACAAATTCTGAGCTCCAGGGGCCCTAGGGCCAGTACATAGGTTGAGCATCCCTAATACAGAAATTTGGTACACTCTAAAATCTAAAACTTTTCTGAGTGACAAAAGTGTTGGATTTCACACACATTTGTTTTGCATTTCAAATTTTTGTATCAGGGATGCTTGACATTAAGTCTATGCAATTAAGTCATTCCAAAACCTGAAAAAGTTCCAGCATCTGAAACACATGGATTTCAGATAAGGGCTACTCAGCCTGTTTTAACTGTGTGTCTTTGGAAACTGTAACAAAACCACTAGTGACAAATGCACAGATACTAGACAAGATGTTCTCCATCTGCTGGCAGAGTCTCTGAGTGGCTTCCATCCTTTGGCTGTTGTGAACAATGCTGCTAAGGAATGTGGGGGTGCTGCATCACTTCTGCTGCCATTACTAGTGCCAAAGGGAGCTTAAAATTTTATGTATACAAAAAGTTAAATTATGAAGAATATCAGTTACAGGCCAGCATGGTTAACGCACACCTGTACTCTCAGCACTTGGGAAGTGGGGTCGTGGAGATCGGGAGTCCAAGGTCATGCTTGGATGCATAGTGAATTTGAACTCAGCCAGCAACATGAGGCCCAGTTTGAAAAACAAACACCAAAAAGTACAGCAACAGCAAAACTTTGGCCAACTAGATAACCAATGTGCATTTTTTTGTGCTGAAGAGTAAATTAAAAATTAACATTTACTAGACATGATTATATCTGGCATATTTTCTGTTATTTGGTTCATTTAATTCTGTGATTTACCTTTCTTTCAGATTGAGATGAATAGTCACAGTATTGCAGGTCAGAGTCTCACTCATTTTCTTCATATGTAAGTCATTATTTGCCTGTCTTTCAGGACTGTAAGGTCAGAAGAGTGGGATTCCTGAACCATGAACAGGCCCACGAACAAACTGTTGGCTTTCCTTGACGGTGAAGTGCAGTGCAGCTAGTTCAATTTTGAGGCAGGGTCTTTACTGTGTGTTCCAGGCTGGCCTGGACCATTCAGCCCTCCTGACTCAGGCCCCCAAGTGCTGTGACTCAGGCGTGCCATAGCACACCAGGTGTGTGTGCTCCTGCTGCCAGGGCAACAGCATGCAGGTATGACCTGAAGGGCACTGGGACAGACACTCCTGGGAAATTGTGTTGCCATCTAAGTTATGAATAGAAACCCTGTGTAAAGACCGTGTATTAGGTAGTGGTTCTTGCCATGTTCCTTGCAGAGACACATGTGACGCATCTGAGTTACATTGCAAGGCTTAGCCGTGAGGGATTTTGCAGAATAAACCTACTCACTCTCTGCAGATGCCTGTGTTTCTGCGGTCGCCTATTCTGCACTGTTATTTCCCATTTGCCTTCCTGCCTGTTTGATCAGCAGGGAGTTAGAGCCGTTGTTGGACTTTGCTCTGTGTCTCTGATGGGGCTGAAGCTGGGAGCTGCTCTGGCCTGTGCTTTCATGTGAGCAGAGAGGCAAAGGCTGTGGAAGGAGTGGCCTTCAGGTGAGCCATTGTACACCATTCAAGCAGCCGGTTAGGCCTCTGAGAAGTCTGCATGCTCGGGGTGACATTGCTCCTGACATAAAACCTGGAGATGGACGAGGACCCAACAGCTTCCAGAGATTCACGGAAGGTCTTCGGCACCACCTGAGTGGTGCACAGGAAAGCAGCTCTTGGTCTTGTTAGATCCAGTGACCCAGTGCCCAGGCATGGGGGACAGAAGGAAAGCAGGAGGGTGGGGCTCCAGGGGGCTGTCAGAAGGGGCCTGACTCACCTGGGAGCATCCTTGTCCTTCCTCATTCCTGCTCCTTTGAATACCAATATCGCAGGAATGCCAGCGGCCATTTCCTGTCCTGAGGGAACCTTGAGCTAGTGAAGCACAAGTGCCTGGCCCGCTGGCTGAGGGACTGCCCACTGCCTGCATGGGCGCCCTCCCCCAGCATAGGAGCCCTGCTGGATAAAGGGAGGCAACTGCTTCCTCTCCCCAGGCTTGCTTGGAGAGCCCAGCTGTGGGTAGTCAGGCTGGGATGCAGGGACGGAGGCGACTGAGGGTGGAAGTGATGTCTGCAGACGTGCACATACAAGCAAACGGGCAAGAGTGGTAAGTGGGGTGTGCATAGTTTTGAAATGATTCCTCACACACTGGAAGGATCAGGCATGCGTGGTTAGCACAGCCAGGCTTTTCTGTCTCAGAAGGAGTTGTTAAGACAGAAACCTAGGAAGCTGTAGCCACTCCTGTGGTACAGATAGGTACAGAGCATATTGTGTAAATTCCTGGTTATCAGCAAACATTGATGTAGACGTAAAGGCTCACAGCCATGTTAGAGTAGGTACCCCCTTTCTCTGCTGCCTCCCATGCCTGATGCCTGTAGATCAGGATGTAAGCCCTCAGCTTCTGCTCAAGCACCATGCCTGTCGCTGCCATGCTTCCTGCATGATGGCCACGGACTGGCCCTCTGAAACTGTAGAGTAGCCCCCAGTTAAATATTTACTTTTATAAGCTGCCTTGATTATGTCTCTTCACAGCAATAGAACAGTAACTAAGATAGGGCCCCATCAAGAGAGGCAGGACCAGGTCCACTCCAGTGCAGTCCTGGCTTCTAGTACCTGGGCTGGGACATAACATCCACGAGGAATCTAGACCACCTTAAGCCAGGACACAAGAGAATTACTTAGCAAACGAGTCAAAGGGATAGAGAAACCCACTGTCCAAGTCAGGTACAGTTTGAGCACCCAGAGAAATAATAATAGCACTGGCTACAGTGGGAGACATAGGTCTGCAGACATGCACATACAAGCAAACAAACAGGCGAGGGTGGTAAGTGGGGTGCGCATAGTTCTGAAGTGACTCCATTACAGAGTCCTTGCCAGCTCTCAGGGAAATGGTGAGACTTCACTGCGGGAAGGCTAGCGCTCACCACGTAGATGAGCTGCTTGGAATGAGCACCATTCAAACACCACAAACTGAAATCAAGTGCCATGTGATGGGTGGCAAAAAGAATACTATCTATTTATTTATAATTTGTGTGCATTGGTGTTCTGTCAGATCTCCTGGAAGTAGGGTTAGAGATAAGTGTGAGCTGCCATATGGGTGCTGGGAATCGAACCCAAGTCCTCTGGAAGAGCAGCCAGTTCTCTTAACTGCAGGGCCATCACGCCAGCCCCAGGGAACATTTTTAATGATTGCTGCTGAGCATCTAACCTATAGGCGACACCAGACAAAATCAAATTGAAGGACACCAGTGAGATAAATGTCCTGAGAGTCTGTAAGTAATCACAGCAGTGCAAGACTGAGGAATTGTTGCATATTAAGATCATGGACAGAACTCAAAAGGGTTGAAATGCTGGGAATGGGTTCCTGATAGTGAGGGCTGATGGCCATGTAGCTGGTGGGACTAGACACAGGCACAACTCGGGCCTGGAGGACTTGAGGTTGCAGATCACACAGGACTTACTGTGTGCACACATTGGCTGCGTGCCCATCACATGCCAGACTGCTAGGCAGAGCTGCTGGTGCCTGAGCCATCTCAGAAGTCTGGGGACGCAGACCCGAGTAGGGCTGGGCCAGTTCACAGGCCATAGTGCTCTTGTCGGCTGTGTCCCTCCCTGTGTTTGGAGCCAGGGGATCACACGGGGAATGCGGTGCAGAATGGTGAGGAATGAAGAGTTTTTCCCTAAAGGCAGTAGCAGCCTTTTGAGCAAGGAGGAGGATGCATGGTGTAAGGCTTGGCCCAGATGTGACCAAGAAAAGTTGGCTGACTGGTCTTTGTGATCCACATAAAGCTTGGACTCGGCTCTTGGATTTGCAGTTTCCTTCTGATAAACAAATCACCCCCAAATTAGTGACTGCAAACAATAGACATTACTCACAGTCCGGGTCAGAATTTGAGGTCAGCATGGTTGGATGGCTCTGGCCTGTGGATTCTCATAGCTGTGATCTACTCCAAGCCTGACTCGGAGAGGCTGGCCTGGGTCCGTTCTGGCTATAGTTTCTCCCCTCATGAACAGCTCCTCCATAAGAGCCACACATGGCATCCTGACAGTGAGGAATCTGAGACAAAGGTGAGCTCCTAAGACAGAAGCCACAGTTTTGTTTTGCTTTACAGCATAATTCTGGAACAGTAGCCTATCTTCTTCATTTTGTTTGTTTGCAGTGGGTCACTAAACCTGGATTGTGTTCAGGAGGCAGGAATTTTACAGATACAGGAATGCCAGGGGTGAGCTTGCCATGGCCCAAGTGCCCGGCAGAACCTCATAGCCAGGAAAAGACCGAGTTATAGACTTGCAGATATTGTGGAGGGGTCACCTTGGTGAGTGGACTGGCAAGACCATTTTGGGTGGCCATCCCAGACAGAGTTAAGTATTTATCGGTACAGCAAATGGCTAGAGAAGCAGCAGTAGCGAGTAGGGGAGGAAAAAGCAAAAGACATTGGGAAGCATGAATGCCCCCTACGTCAGGGCACCTAGTAGGTATCTTCAGCATCCTCTTGTGACAAGCCTACTGCTTAAGAAGTACAGACCAAGCTGGGCATGGTGGCACACGCCTTTAATCCCAGCACTTGGGAGGCAGAGGCAGGTGGATTGCTTTGAGTTCGAGGCCAGCCTGGTCTACAAAGTCTAGGACAATCAAGGCTACACAGAGAAACCCTGTCTCAAAAAACAAAAAGAAGAAGAAGTAGAGACCAGTGGCTGGGGATGTAGCTCAGGTGGTAGAGTGCTTGCCCTGAGCATACACAAAGCCCTGGGTCCAGTCCCCAGCACTGCATATCAGGTTTGTTAGAACATATCTATATATAATCTCCACTTTCTGGAGATGGTGGCAGAGACAGGAGTATTGGAAGTTTTTACCTCATGGGTGATTTGAGGCCAGCCCGGCCTACGTGAGACCCTATCAAAAAAGTGTGTATGGTTGTATTCATTATTCTCTCATTGCTGTGCCAAGACACCATGACCTAGGAGTTCATTACAAGGCAGGAACGTGGTGGCAGGCAAGCATGACACTGAAGCAGTGCCTGAGGGCTCACATTTTCATGCGCAGGCAAGAGACACAGAGCTAACTGGAATGGCATGGGTTTTGGAAACCTGCCTCCTTTGATACGTCTTTTCCAACAAGGCCATATCTCATAATCCTTCCCAAATGTTCCACCAGCTGGAGAATGAGCATTTAAACCCCTGAGCCTCTGGGGGCCATTCTTACTCAAACCCCCACAGGAAAGGGAGTGTGTATAACTCTAGCCCCAGAGAATATGGTACCCCCTTCTTGCTTCTGAGAGAGCCCGTACCCATCTACATGGAGTGTCCTCCCACCCCCATGCACATGACTGAAACCAAGAAAGGAAGCATATTCTGCTAACTCTCATGGTTACCTATTGTTAAGGAAATTGGTTTATGGGCTGGAGAACTCAGGACCTTTGGAAGAGCAGTCAGTGTTCTTAACCTCTGAGCCACCTCCCCAGCCCCCATTTTTCTTTTATTGAAAATAGTTCTACAGTATATTCTGAGGACACGCTCTCCTCCCAGCCTACTTTCCCATCTGCATCCACTCCCTTTCTGTCTCTCATTAGAAAACAACCACAGGTTTCTGAGAGGGCGTGGAGGCACACACCTTTAATCCCAGCATTCGGGTGGCAGAGACAGGTGGATTATTATGAGTTCAAGTCTAGGACAGCCAAGATAACAGAGAAACCCTGTCTTGAAAAACAAACAAAAAAGATAACAAACAAACGTGTCAAAGTAAATACTACCACTACTACTAATAATAATAATATAAAACACAAAAACCATCACATTGAGGCTGGACAACACAACCCAACAGAAGGAAAAGAGCCCCAAGAGCACACACAAGAGTCAGAGATCCACTCATTCACACACTCAGTTGTCTCCCATAAAAATTATAAGCTGAAAGCTGTAATCCATACCCAGAGGACCTGGTGCTGAGCCAGGCAGGCCCTGTGCTTGCACTTTGAGTCTCTGTGAGTTAATATGAGCCCTACTTAGTTGACTGAGAAGGCCTGTTCTCCTGGTGTCCTCCACCCTCTCTGGCTCTTACACTCAAACTCAGAGATCCACCTGCCTCTGCCTTCCAAGTGCTGGGATTGAAGGTACGTGCTGCCACCCAGCTTTACAAAATGTATTCCATTTACCTCTTTCAGAGAGAGATCCATATGTCCCCTTTAGACCCTTCCTTTATATCTAAACTCTCTGGCTCTACAGACAGTATCTTGGTTATCATGTACTTAATGGCTAATATCCACATATAAGCTAATGCATACCATTTTGATCTCTCTGGGTCTGGGTTACCTTGCTCAGGATGATATTTGATGAAGTTTTTTTTTTTTTTTGTGTGTGTGTGTGTGTGTGTGTGTGTGTGTTGTCTTTGTTTGTCTTAACTTATTTCTTAACCCAGCTATCACACAGATAATTGAGATTTTTATAATAAAAGCCTTCACAACACAGTCTGAGAAGTTTAAGACTGTTCTTAACTCTCTGTGTTATTGTGTCTTACTCCCAGCAAACAGCCCACCAATACTTGCACTTTGTAGCTTTCCTCGACTTCAGCTCCTTCCTCCTGATCTTCCTTGACCTCTCCTGTGGCTGAATCCCCTCCTTCCTCTCCTAACTCCTCTTCCTCTGGCTGGCAGGAAGTCCATACCTGCTCTCTCCCCTGCTTGTTGATTGGCTGTAAGTTGCTTTGTTGACATATCAGGGACAATTGAGGAACAGAGTTTATACAACATTTAGACAGGAAATCAGAATTTACACTACACAGTAATCTTATGTCTACATTTCTCCCTTTTAGTCTAATAAAAGGCTGCTTTTCCCTACAATAACAAACTGTAATATAACAATATGAAAAGACAACATTTGTGTATTTGGCAATCCTTGGATAAAGTATGTTACTATCAGTATCTATCATCCTATACAATTTAGGTTTAACTGTGAGACTATAACTATCTAGTCTTCAACCCTATCAAAGGCTTAAGAAGGAATAACTATTACCTTAATATGTAAGAAGGGCAGGTAAGCATCTTCCAATAATATAGAAATGACGGTGATATTTAGTTGCCTGGACAGTCGTTCAATTTTTCTATATAGTTGGAGCACCATCTCCATCCTTCTGGCCCAGAATATTTGAAAGACTTTTCTGTGAAGCAGGAATTATAAAGGACTTGCCCACTGTGTCCTTGCAAAGCTCAGCAGTCGACTTTCCTGCATCCAGTCTGTCCTGTTTGGACAGTATTCTGTCTGTAATTGACCCAAGGTCATTTTCTCACCCAGTGGCTAGCTTGCCACATATGAAGACTTTGATGCTCTTCAGAGTAGAATGGGATGCTGCCACCTGACTCGTGTCAAAAAAGCCTTAAGTTAATACAATCTTTGAATGCCATATTCTTTAGATCTCTAAGGTTTGTGAAGACCATCTATGTGTCTATCTTACCTGAAATGCTGTTCTAGCTATTTTTTTTTATCTCTCAACCTAGGAAACATTTTTTAATTAACTGAACTAGTATCTAACATGACTATGAGTTTGATTATCTGACTAATATACATCTCTTACTTATCCTAAATAGTTTGTAATAGTAACTTTCAAAATGACTAGAACTTAACATTGCAGTTTTGAGAATGACATATGTACAATACCTTAGCATTTTGTAACCAAACATCATCTTAAATCTGTCTTAATATAGAAAGGTCTATACCAATGTAATAGTTTTTTCTTGTTAATGTTTTTTGGTCTAAAAGTAGATTCAATAATCAATACTTTTACTCATCATTCATATAACTAAACTCTTTTAACAATAATAAACACTCCCCCCATCCCCACCGCATGGGAATGGGGCATAGTTTTCTTTTTGGGAGCCCAATAAAATAGGGATATTATCCAGTCTTAAGAAAGCTGCTGAAACTTTTGCTGTCCAGTCTTTGAATACTGAAAAAGTTCAGAGCTTAACTGAAGTCCTGACTGGAACAGTCTGTGATGCTTAATGATCTAGAAGCCATTTTGAAATTGTCCCAGATGGAAAATGTCAAGGAAACATTGTCATTGAGTCCATCTGTGAACAGCACCTGGGCTGCTTGTCTTGTCTTTTTTTTTTTTTTTTGGTGTCTTGGTCCTTTTGATCTGCAAAATATATAAACTTTCAAAGGTATATATGTATGGGCTGTGCACTGAGCACAGTTCAGCTAAAAATGATTCTTTGTAAAACAAATTTTTATCTATGCCCTTTCAAAGAATGACATGATAATTCCTGAGGAATTTGTAGCCAGAGATCTATAGGCCATGCACAGTTGAAGTCCTGACTGGAGACGTTTTCATGCCTCAGTGAGTCTCAGAGCTGTTCCCAAGTGAAGGGATCAGCAAATTATGCTACCTGCTTGTCCTGCAGTTTGAAGTCATATAAGTATAGACTGATATAATTTAGCAGTCTCCTTTTTACCCAGCCTTGCTTTATTTTGACCTCTCTCAAAGGGGATGTGTATTATCATTATCATGTTGAAATCAAGGCAAGGTTGGATAGATCTAAATGTACAGATCTAAACGTCTTCTGGGCTCTCGGGTACTTGATCTATTAGGCAAAGTCACTACCTGTCTCCATGAAAAGGCCTCACAGGTAAAGAGATTTTAATTTTAGAGTTTAAACATACTCTAGGTATCTTATACCTGAGTTTTTATATTTTTTGCAGCTACCTTTGTCTTACCCCTTTTCTCCATACTGGATGGACAGCTCCACCTTTTAAACATGAATCGTAACCTTTGAGTTTGGGGACCTAACTAGGCTGTTGTGTACTTTGCCACATGTATAGTCCCCTGTGTCTCTCTGCATCAGGTGTGACTGCCACTTGTCCCCCGTGAAAATGTCTCATGTATGAAGGATAAGCCAGCTGCCGGAGCAGTGTGACACCTCAACTCAGTCAGCATTCAAAATCTTCTCCATGTGGGAGGCATGCAGCCTGCGTGTTTGTCTCCAGCCTGACCTTGGGTCCTCACACTGACCAACAGAACACATCTCTCGGGACACAGTGCCCTTTGGCTCCAGTTCTCCCATGGGAGCCCCACTTTCTAAGTACATTGGCTGACCTTTTCAGAGCAGTGTGACATCATTTCTCCTTACATACGTCTAGGATTGATGTGCACCCATCTTTTAGATAAGTAAGGACATATCGTCCATTATTAAGAAAAAAGGACTTACATAGTAACTTTAAGGAAAATTTTGTCATTCTGAATCCTAGGCTGTCTTTGTGTAGGGCTTATCAGCAGGGAGTGCCCACCGAGACGTTATTGTTTAAATCAGGCTGGGAGATTTGCCTCTCAATTCCATATCATTGGCTATTGCTAGGGGAGCCAAGCAATAGTGAGGCGGGGCAGGGCCCTTTAATCTGGCTTTCTTTTTAAAAAAGAATATTTTATTAATTTATTCACATTACATCTCAATTGTTATCCCATCCCTTGCATCCTCCCATTCCTCCCTCTCGCTTTCCCCCTACTCCCCTCCCCTATAGCTGTGACTGAGGGGGACCTCCTCTCCCTGTGTATCTCAGGGCAGAAAGGAATGCGGTCATGTGACTCAGGCTAGGAGAACTTTCCTGCAGCTGTGTCTTACAACTTGTCACTGTGACGCTGAGATATGGATTTTAATTCTTTGCTCTTTCAAAATAAGTTTTAGCCAGTTGTGTGTGCCAATTTAGGCTTCGATAAGTCAAGCCTGTTAATCTTTTTTTTTTTTTTTTTTTTAAGTTGTTAAAACATGTAGGTGGACCCTTTCCAGAAATAGCTGCCAAGCATCTTGCAGCTGGATAACCATGAGCTCCATCTGCTATCAGCTTTCCATTATCTATCGGGAAGACTTCTGATTGGTCTTCTTGATTTCGATTTCTCTCTTCCTTTTTCAAGTCCGTATTATTCTGATTTTTCCCAAAGAGAATATACAAAATTATGTCATTGAAAAAATTATTTGTACGCTAAGATAAACAAACTGTAATGGAATCCAGAAGCAACTATGTCACTGTGTCCTCCATTTTCAGCACAGAAAGTCATCTTTAATCTCAAAACCTCTTCCTAAGGACTTTACTTTCTTAGACCCAGCTTCCCTTTTAGACCTTACAGGTTCAGAAGCTTGAAGTTTCTCAGTCTGCTCCTGTTTCCGGGAGAGGCTCTTTGTCCCCTCCCTCAGTGGCTCCTGACCCCTCCCCCACTCCGGGAAGTTCTTGGGTCCACATGTGTTTGCTCTTCTGGCCTGCAGGAGCCCTCCTCAAAGGTGTCTTCCTGCCTTGGCTAGGAAAGTCTGTCTTTAAAAGCCTGCTTGCGTTAAAGAGCTACAGTTTTCCCTCTACCTAAAGAAGCTGCCTTTCTGGGGTTTGTATGTATCGGTTTTTGGTTTTCTGCAGCCTGCTGGAGACCTTGCCGCTCTGCAGTGGGGTCTGTCTAATCCGGAAGCTGTGAGCGCCTGCCTTAGAAACTGCTGTTCCTTTCTTTTTGAACAGAACTAAGAAGCTGCTCTGTAGTCTTATCTTCTACATAAATTCTTGCTAAATTACTGTAAATTCTGCACCAGGTTGGTATGTCATTTGTTGAAGTTATTTTTATAAAACTGCCTTTGTTTATCTTAGCTTATTCCTCAACCCAGCTATCACACACATAATTGGGACTCTTTTCTCCGGCTTCCCTCATCCTCTTGACCTTCCTTGGACCTCTACCTGTGGCCAAACCGAACCCCTTGCTGCTCCTCCTAACTCCCCCCATGGCTGACAGGCAGTCCAGCCCTAGTCTCTCCTCTGCTCATTGATTGGCTGAAAGTTGCTTTATTGACATAACAGGGGGACAACTGAGGAACAGAGTGTACACAGCATTAGACAGGAGATCAGAGTTCACACAATTGAGGAACAGAGTGTACACAGCATTAGACAGGAGATCAGAATTCACACAACTGAGGAACAGAGAGTACACAGCATTAGACAGGAAATCAGAGTTCACACAACTGAGGAACAGAGTGTACACAGCATTTAGACAGGAGATCAGAATTCACACAACTGAGGAACAGAGTGTACACAGCATTTAGACAGGAAATCAGAATTCACACAACTGAGGAACAGAGTGTACACAGCATTAGACAGGAGATCAGAGTTCACACAACTGAGGAACA
>OU015748.1:1601216-1613610 GCA_907169655.1 Acomys percivali
CACACACACACACACACACACACACACACACACACACACACACACACTATGGGTGGTAAGGTAACAACCCTCCAGGAGAGAGACAGTAGAGTAGTGGCTAAAGGGACACTTAGGGATAGTGCTTTGCTTTTATAAGATGAACAATGTTTTAGAGCTCTGCTTCTTGATGGTGTGCGTCCATGGCAACCAGACTACACATGCGAAAGAGTGCTGAGGGGGAAGTCAGCTTAAGAAGGTGGTGAAGGGGATTCCTGTTAGGTGGATTTTATCACAGTTGCTTAAAATTCAACTTGTTTTTTATCAAAATACATTCAGAATAAATGGGGGTGGGGTGCAGGGAAGTAGGGGCCTTATAGCAAATTGTTCCAGCCTATATGCTACTTGGTCACATTCTAAACCCTGGGCTCCTGTGCACGGCCAAGCTGCAGAGTCGGGCAGCCCCGGTTTCAGCTCCTGTTGCTGCCCTGAGCCTTCCTCTCAGGCCCCCCTGGCTTGGCTTCTAACATGTCAAGTGAAGAACTGCCTCCTGCCCTGCAGCACTGAGGTGACATAAGCTGTGCTGTAACCAATGCCTGGCAGGACCCAAGGCTAAGGCAGGCCCTGCCTCTCCGAGCCCGCTTGCATGCAGTGTTCCTTCCCTCCTCTGTGGAGACTTTGGGGTAATGAAGGTAGTGGCAGCCGTGAGCACTGCTCTGCATTGCCATCTCACTGCCCTGTTCATCCAAGGCTGTGCTTCCGGCTTCTCTGTCAGGGGCTCTTTCCATCGTGCAGTCCTTAGCCCAGAGGAATTTGCCTTAACCACCCTGTCCTTGCTCTCCAAGGTGTTTCCAAGGTGGCCACCATCATTCTCTTTTTCCTTCCTTCCTTCTCCCTCTCCCCTCCCCTTCCTTCTCCTCCCCTCTCCCCTCCGCTCCCCTCCCTTCCCTTTCCCCTCCCCTCCCTCCCTTCCCCTCCCTCCCTTTCCCCTCTCCTCTCCCCTCCCCTTCCCCTCCCTCCCTTCCCCTCCTCTCCCCTCCCCTTCCCCCTTCTCCTTTCCCTTCTGACAGAGCCTAACTATGCACAGTGAGCCATGGCTGGTCTCAAACTCACAGTCTTCCCATTTCCACCCCTCGTGTGAGACTAAGGCTGTCTCGCAGCACACCTGGCTCACTGTGTGCTTTGCAGCAGCCCTAGCAGAGGGCAGCGTGCCATGTGCCCACAGAGTAGCCAAAGTGTCCCTGCACTTGCTGCTCTCCTTCCCATTTCTCTCCTGCCTCGGCCGCAGAAGTGCCGTGCTCCTACCCTCTCCTGGCTTCAGCCATCACCAGCCTTCTATCTGACGCTGCCAGTCTGCTCCCTGGTGCCCCAGATCACACTGAGTCAGCTGTAGTAGAGCAGAGCCCCACCATCTTCCACACACACCCTGCCTGCCACATTGCTCCCTCTCTGCCGTACACCTTCTTGAAGAAGGGGATGCGTCTTTGTAAAGGGACTGGCTTGCACAGTGGACAGTGAAGGCAGGGAGAGGAACAAACCCCTTCAGCCTGGCTTTCTCCCAGAATGCCATTTCCTGTGGTTTGGACATGGCATGAGTGCCCTCCAAGGGTCCGTGTGTTTATGAGGTAGTAGGAGGGTAGAAAAGTGTTTTTGCGGTGCCGGGATGAGATGCATGGCCTTGTACCTACATTACTTAAGGGGCGGGGCTTTGGGAGGCGACCGGGGCCTGTGGAAGGTCACCAAGGGATTGAAAACTCTTTGCCTATAAGAGGAGGTGAGGAGGCAGCACGCATGCCCCTGCTTTGTGGAGCCCTGCGCTCCGTTAGGGATTTCCCACTAATACGACCATCACTAGAGAACAGGCAACAAAACTCTGGAAGACAGGAAACAGAGTGATCAGTGATTGACTTAGTAGGCCACACCAGGTCCTAAGTTCCTGCACAGTGATGAGGCCAAGGAGGCACAAGCTGCCTGGTGCTCTGAAGTGTAAGCCACTGGGGTGAGAAGGCATGGGGACTGTACACGGAGCAGAGAGACAGACCCACCCACAACACTCTCAAAGCGCGTGCAGGAAGACAAGTTCCTTCTCACACGGACCTAGGGAGGCAGCTGTAGCACTCTGAAAATATGCTGGGGCTTGTTATCCACCTCCCACACTTCCAGAAAGAGCTTTACTAGAAAAGGCCAGACATGGGAAGAAACTCTCTCAGAGAGACACAGGAGAAGGACCTGGTGCTGTGTGCGCAGCAGAGTTAGAAGCAAAAGAGGCAAGAAAGTTCTAGGAACACATACACACACAGTGTGACATGCTCTAGATGAGCGGAAGACAGACCTGAGGTGGAAGGAGGAAAGAAGCCTGGACACCTATGCCAAGCAAAATGCCCAGAGAAGCTTTAAGCCCCAACAGCACTTAGAACATGCTGGAAAAAGGCCTTCATTCTTACCCAGTGCATGTGTGCCTCAGGGGAGTCTGCTTAGCTCCAGTGCAGAAGTCAGATGCTCTAGACAGAACTGTGCTAGACTCTTCAGGAAGAGGCAGGTCAGTAGAGAGGAGCGTGTTAGGTGTGAAATAATAAATACATGCTAACAACACAGAAGGCTGCTGAGTGTACAAGTGCATCCTTCACCCTATCCTGAAGCAGCCTGCTCTGTGTGACTGTGTCCTTCCACTGAGGAAGGTTGGTTCAGGGATCTGCCTAAAGTCAACCTGCAAGTGTTAGGTTAGGCTTCCAGCAGCAATTTGATTTTAAAGTTTGTATTTTGTCTTAATTGCTGTTATGTTGCTATGAAGCGATCCCATGTCCAAGGCAGTTTATAAAAGAAAGCATTTAATTGAGGGCTTGGTACAGTTTGAGGGGGTGAGTCCGTGACCACCGTGGTTGGGAGCATGGCAGCAGGCAGGCATGGTGTTAGAGCAGCAGCTAAGCCCTCACATCTTATCTGCCAGTGGGGACAGAGTGAGACTGAGCCTGCCATGGCTTCTGAACGTAAAGCTCACCCCCATGACACACCTCTTCCAACACGGCCTCCCCTACTAACCCTTCCTAAGCAGCCCATCAGTTGGGACCTGGACAGACATGTTGGGTGCCTCTGGGGCCATTCTCAGGCAGAGATCACATCCGTGAGCCACTGCTCTTATTGTTTGCTTCATGTGAGGGAAGCAGGACGTGTAAGATATCAGAGAGCAACTGCAAGTTATTGATCCTCTCTTCAGGGACTGATGCAAGCCAGGCAAGTGTTCTGTGCTGCTAGCCCACGGTTCCTGTCCCTGCACTGGGAAAGTCCCCTTCCCAAAGCCCCACACGGCTTGGCATCAGGCATTGCTAATAGGGGCAGTGGAGATGACCTGCTCCTGTGTTTCCATTTTCAAGCCACATTCCGCATGAGCCTGTAGCCCAGACTTAGGCAAATGTTAGTTTTCCGTGAAGCCAAGGTTGCTGCTGTGAGTCACCATGGATTGTCCGTCCCCTCTAAGACCTTGAGGGGGAAAGCTGCTATAGGCCCACAGGTGCTGTCAAGTTCCGCTGGGTCGTAAGTGTTGGGACAGAGGTGTAAGTGGGTTACAGAAGCTGTGGTTTGCCCAGAAGCAGGGATCCGAGATTACTTGTGTATAAAAGTATTCTCCTTATTCATATTTGCTGTGGGGACTTCAAAGCTCCCTAAAAGGCTGAAAGCTAGTTGTACAAGAAGGTGGCAGCCTGAGGGTGTTGGACTGCCTGACAGACAACTCTCTTCTTGGGCTGAATACCTTCTTCTAGTAAACAGTGTGTGGCTGGCCTTCCCTGGATTTGAGTGCTACCATATGGCTGTCACATGTGGTGTCCAGGGTAGCTGCTTACTTTGCATGCTTTCAGAAGTTGCCACAGGGGCCTGGCCAGGGCCTTTCTCTGCTAGTGACTTGGCTTCCACTGGGACAGGGTGGTGCAGTGAAGGGTTTGTGTCAGCCATGAGGTCAGGCTGTGTTCCGGGAACAGAACAGTGTCATTGAGACCTGAGTGAGCCACTTATACCACCCCCCCCACCTGAGTTGCTGGGGGCTATGAGGCCTGAATTGGTCTGTCCTGGTTGTGCTGTGGGGGCTGTTTGCCAGGTGCTCTGATAGTCTAGTGCCAGCTATGCAGAAGGCCGAGAGGCAGGATGATCACTTGAGCTCAGAGCTACATGAGCTTACAGGCACATGGATGACCTCCCCGCCACACACACACTGCAGTGCTTACCATGCTAGGTAAGTGTCTTCCCCTAAGGCTTAGAGTCTAAACTACACCCCTAGCTCAGATTTTCTGTCTCACTACATAGCCTTGGCTGACCTAGAGCTTGCTACATAGACCAAGCTGGCCGGGAACTCGTAGAGATCCACCAGTTGCTGGGATTAAAGGTGTATGTCACCGGACGTGGTGGCACACACTTGTAATCCCAGCACTCTGGAGGCAGAGGCAGGCGGATGGATGTGAGTTTGAGGCCACCCTGGTCTACAAAGTGAGTCCGGGACAGCCAAGGCTACACAGAGAAACCCTGTCTCAGAAAAAAAAAAGTCGGGGGGGGGGGTTGTATGTCACAATACCCTGTCTCTCCAGCCCAGATTTTCATTTTTTAAAATTTTTTAATTTATTTTATTAATTTATTCTTGTTACATCTCTATGGTTGTCCCATCCCTTGTATCCTCCCATTCTTCCCTCCCTCCCATTTTCCCCTTATTCCCCTCCCCTATGACTGTTCCTGAGGGGGATTACCTCCCCCTGTATATGCTCATAGGGTACCAGCCCAGATTTTTAAAGTCGGTAATATCTAGGCTCGGGATTACAAACTCCAGGGTGGGCTGGTCCAGTTCCTCTTTCAGTTTTTTAAATAGCCAGGGAAAGCACTTCATGACATGAAAAGCACATGAACGTCTGTGTGCCATAGGCACAGTTTACACAGAATGCACATGAACGTCTGTGTGCCATAGGCACAGTTTACACAGAATGCACATGAACGTCTGTGTGCCATAGGCACAATTTACACAGAATGCACATGAACGTCTGTGTGCCATAGGCACAGTTTACACAGAATGCACATGAACGTCTGTGTGCCATAGGCACAGTTTACACAGAATGCACATGAACGTCTGTGTGCCATAGGCACAGTTTACACAGAATGCTTTGCTGGCCAAGCTGGCAAAGAAAAGAAGCCTCAGTGGAGGGACTGTGATTGGTGGTACTGCGCTCAAGTACAGAGGAGGCCCTGAGAGCTCTTCGCCTGCTGATGTGTCCAATTGCTCTCCCCTCCATAGTGTCTGCAGCCAGATGGCCCACGTCTTCGTGTATGGCACCCTGAAGCGAGGCCAACCCAACCACAAAGTCATGCTCGACCGTTCACATGGCTCAGCGGCCTTCCGAGGCCGAGGCTACACAGCTGAGCCCTTCCCACTGGTGATTGCGGGTGAGCACAACGTACCTTGGCTGCTGTACCTGCCAGGCAAGGGCCACTGTGTGGCAGGTGAGATCTACGAGGTGGATGAGCAGATGTTGCGCTTCCTGGATGACTTCGAAAGCTGCCCCAGCATGTACCAGCGCACAGCCCTGCAAGTGCGGGTGCTGGAGTGGGAGGGTGCCAGTGGCCCTGGGGACAGCATTCAGTGCTTTGTGTACAGTACGGCCACTTACGCACCAGAGTGGCTGTGTCTTCCCTACCATGAAAGCTACGATTCTGAGGGCCCACACGGGCTGCGCTACAACCCCCGGGAAAACAGGTGAGGGCCGCGTGTGCCAACAGGGTGGAGGGAGCCTGGTGCTGCCTGGCACAAGCAGAGCTTTCCCAGCTCAACATCTGTCTATAAAACATGCTGACAAAAGGCCTCTCTGCGACGCAGAATTTGCAAATACTCTAATATGATGTTACTTAATGTTGCTTTAGTCAAGGAGCACCTGGGCTTGCAGCACTCCAGGCTGAGGCCCCTGAATGGCAGGCACAGGGCACCTGCTCTTCCTCACTGCTGTGTTTGATTTGATTTGCTCTAACTGAAGATGGCGTCTTCTGAGACTAGAGACTGGGCTACAGAAGTCAGACATGCTGATTCCCACTTATGGAACAGAGAGAGGAGTGGTAGGAAATGCTGGTTCGGGCTGGATTGGTGTAAGATCATCTTCAAGGAAAGCGTGCTGTACCTGGATGGCGTACTCCACCTCCCGTCCCTTGCAGTTTCCAGATCACACACAAATTACGCTGTTGCTGCCTGGGCCTTCGTTTGGTGTACTTGCTTGGTAGAAGGTGTTTTTCATTCCAGTTCAGCAAAATCAGGAGCACTGCCTTGCTGGGAGACACAGCTGAGGCCTCAGACTCTCGGCAGTCCAGCCCATCGCTGCCACCTGAGGGTTCAGCTCTTGGGGGTAGGCCTTTCAGAAGAACCAACACATTAGTAATTTGCTCCTCAGGCCTGACAGAAGGCTTTGCTTCCAAATACAAACAGCACTTAAAATAATGTTCGGAAGACGCGAAGTACCAATTATCATCACCTCCATCTGATAATCTGTCAGCGTAGATGCTGGTTGCACATGACTCTGCTTGTGCCTCCGAGAACTGCAGAACAAATGCAGCTGCTAGCTGAGCGCCTTGACACCCTGCTCAGAGCTTCCTCACTGCAGTGTGATTGTGGAGAGTGCCCTGACACCCTGCTCAGAGCTCACTCACTGCAACTGGCACAGAAACGTGACTTATTTTTAGCCCCCTTTTCTTAATTGGAAACTCGCTTCACAAAATAGAGGGGTAAACATCAGCGCATGGCCTGGCAGCCCCACATGTACCAGTGGGGGTGGGGCATCCTCGCCATAGGGAGGGAAGGATGGAAGGGACTTGGACAGCCTGCTGGACAGCAGCACCCTGCAAACCCCAAAACGGGGATGTCACTTCAGTCATCCATGTGACATTTGAAGACCCACACAGAAGGAAGTTTCTAGAACCTTTACCTACACTACCTGGTCTGGGGAAGTCATGACTAATGAGCCTCAGGAATCCATCGTGAGTGAGGGAAGGAGGAAGGTAATCAGATGGTAAAATGACAAGAGTTAATAATGTTGGAAGCAGGGAACCGGGAAGCAGGGAACCGGGATTTTATATAAATTGTAAATACTTAAGTTTCATTATGATCCTTTAACAGTCAGTTGGCACAGCCTGACGCCTCTGTGTACATTGTCTTCATTCAGAGAAAAAGGGCAAACTAATATTTAGACAAATACTTGCTTTTATTGATTTAATTTTGACACTAAGAAATCTCATATGTACAAGTATTTATATCAATAACAATTTCCATTGGTGATTTCTGGCAGAATGTGGGTTCTGCCTCTTCTGAAGAGTAGTTGTGATGCGGTAGGACCTGCTGCACGGGCGCTTCTGACAATGCTCGGACAGACTGAGAGCTGGGAACTGTGGGAGCCTGACTGAAGCAGTGGAGGCTGAAAGGCTGAGGCGTCTCATTCCAGCTCCACGAGCAGATCGCCTTCGCCGACCGTGTCTCCAGCTGTGCAGTGCACCTGTCTCACCTTGAATTACAATGGTTGGAACAGTGAGAAAGGAATAGGACCACAGGGACCACTCCCCATCTGAAGTGAGCAGCAAGTGGCCTTAGGTTCCTGCAGAACCTGGCTTCAGTCCTCCTGCCTTTCTGTCCTGTCAGCCCAAGAAAATGCTCAAGGAATTGAGACTATGGGTTGCTCATAGGTCCCGGGCCACAGTGTCCTAAGGCCTAATATGTCCATGCTGGTGACTGACGCGTGCCATCTCTGCTCTGTCTCATCCTATGGCTCTGAGACTTAGAATGTGTATTTAGTATCATGGTAAAAACCAAAGAACTGTCCAACTGTCCAACAACCCAAACAGGAAGACTCTCCTAATCTGGCCATTGTCCTCCTCTTGAAATAAACGGAATAATCCAACTCAACCCTTAGTTGTGTGGCATAGAATGTGGAACCATGTTTATTCTTCTGATTTCTCCTGACCACAGTCTTGTCTGGCTTCTCCAGATCTGTGTGCAAACGTCAAGGAGCAGGCGACAGACTGGCGTGCGTAGGAAGTTGTCAGTTTCCTCCGTGGGGGTGATGGTCGCCATGAACAAACAGTAGGACTGATCTAGCTGGACAAATGGGCACTACGCGAATGAAAGTGTCAGGAACCACTCAGGTTGGTGCAACAAGCCTGTGCCCGTGTCTCGCCACTGTACACAGAAGAGACCAGCTCTTAAGAGTTCCAAAGAGCAGTGTACGCTACGTGAGTAATGCCCAAAGGCTCTGATGGGCAGATGCTCTCTATAGTGAAGTGGGTGGTAACACGTGTTTAATGGTGGCATACTGAGTAGGCCTATGAATCTGTTTCCACCCTGGACCTTTTCTCTAAGAGGAAAAATGACCCAAGGAACTACTAGGTCCAGACACAGCCAGGGCCACCCTTTACCTTACTGTGTTAAACTCCAGAGTCCTGTGGATCAGGGCTGGAATGAATGGCAGGAGGGACCTGAGCTAGTGGGGTCTTGCCCGTAAGCAGACTTGCCCCAACAGCACTCCTGCAAGCAGTTCTGGGATCAGGATGAGGGAGCATGGCACCCCAACAACAAGCAAATAAGACATCCAGCTTGTTGGGACCTGTGCTGCCTCAGAAATTAAGGGTGTGCTAAGTAAGTACCGCAAGGCAGTTACACAGGGTCTTTGGCCTGACCACACACCCATTCCTGGTCCCTGTGACCAAGTAAAATCACTCCCATGAGCCAGAGCTCACGTTTTTGTGTCCATATTTTTGGGAGCTCCTTATGCGTTAACTGCTTCTGCCTCCTGGAGCTTGAGCCGCCACAGTCAGCTTAGAGATGGATGAGAAACCACAGAGCCCCAGACTCTGGCTAATCTTTACTTGCTTCAGACCGGGGGGTGGGGGTGGGGGGGTGGGACGGACGACAACTCTGGGCCTTCTGAGGATCCCTAACATTGGCTTTTGGGTTAACAAACCATAGGACAGAAGCTGGGTGGTCCAGGCCACAGACACCTCCCAGTCACAGTGCACCATGCAGATACTTCCAAACCCAAGCATCCTTTGAGAACAGGACATATACTGAGAGATGGCATCTCTTTAGTCACAGGGGAAAAAAAAATAGAAAAGTGACTGCTTTTCCCATGGCTTTTCTGTTGTCTTCAAGGAAAAGTTTCACTCTCAACAAACGTCAGTACTGATACCCCTCTCTCTTTTCCTCCGAGTCATTACGTCTCTCACATGTCCAGGGGCGTCAGCTCCCGTCCACAACTGAATTGTTCCCTTTAAGGGGAAATTATCTTGAAGAGTTACGTTAATTTTTGCAATGTGTAAAACCATTTCCTGCTGTGTCAACTAAGACTCACATAACTAACTGCCTCTGAGACAGATGTAAACATTAAAAATTAAAGACCCCTTCATCTGAAAGACATTAGCATGGGGATGAATGTGCTCGACCACCTGAACACAGCACACAGACCCCTTCTTGAAAGGCCTGCTCTCCAGGGGCGGAGACACACTGACCGAGTGAAGCTCCCAGCCTGCACGTCCTCCCTAGGACAGGGACAGGGCCACCTACATTCTATTTCAGGAACCCACCCATGTCTCAAAGGTGAAGGTCCTGTATCCATCATAGCCTGGGACAGGCTAGTCAGAACTTGGAGACATACCTTGCCCATTTTCCCAGCTGTCATGCTGTTCTGCATCTTCATAGCTTCAATCACACAGATTTCCTGACCTTCTGCTACCTGGAAAATAAGAATAAATAGTTTGAGAACATTCCTAATATTAAAATAATGTCCAAGAGTAAAGCCATTAAATCCTTTGTCAAATGTGCCGATTGGTCATGGAAAACCAGTGACCTCTGATGGCTTACAATCCAGTGCATCTGAACGAGCCAGTAGAGAAAGGACATTCACTCTTGGCAGGTTCTCATTAGAAAAGCCTGTATTGGGAGATCACAAGTGTACAGTTTATAGGGTCACCCGGGGCCCTAGGAGTCAGCCAGAGATGCTACAGACTAGTGCTGCTTCCATGGCCACAACGAGCAGCCAGCTGAGGACTCAGGGGTGCTTGTCGAGGTTTGCAGGACAAGGGACGTGGCTACCAAAGGGTAAGGGGATCTTTGGGCAATTACACAGCTATGCACAGACACCACCAGCAACCTGTCTGCTTTAAAGGGACAAAGGGTACCACATGGGAGTCAGACAGAATTCAGTAGCCTCTTCCCCAAAGACGCACAAGTTCACCTTTGTCCTGGGAGCCGAAGATAACAGCTTGGCACCAGGGCCAACAGGACCACTGCCCAGCTGCAAGACATGTACATACTAATGCTGAGGGCCTTCTGCCAAGTATCGTCCTACACAGGGCATGGCTTCTCCAGCTATGCCCAGTCCCTACAAGAAGGCCTGAGTGCTCCGCAGGTGCTTGTTCGAGCTTGCGTTCTGATACTTGCCTCTGACCCTGGGGGAGATCCAGGCTGACCAGGCTCATATAACAGGGTTAATCTGGGACTTCTGCCCAAGACTCAGCTGTGAGTAAAAGCCACACATACTACTTGCTCAGCTACTGGCCTTAATAGTTAAGCACCAAGGAGCTGGGTCACGACTTCTTTCTCTGTTTTATGGGAAAGGGCTCTTGCTCTGTGAAGTGGTAGGCTGAAGGCTCCACAGAGTGCTGCTGGGCATGCTGCCTGGGGCTCCTGGACAGTCACACTACTGCGGCTCTGCCGGCCAGTGCCACAGAAGGACCCAGGGAATGTTCTTTCCTGCCATCCTGAAACGATCTCCAAGTCCCTTCCCGGCTCCCTGTGTGGCACAAGCTGTGTTGCTGGCAGCGTGAGTACTGCAGCCCTGTGCAGTCCTTCCTCTGCTGTTCAGGTGGTGGGCTGTGTTTCTCTGGCACGGGAATATAGGAAGAGAGAAGATGCCAAGGCTTTGGTGCTGGCACGGAGGAGAGGCACCGCTGACAAGCAGGCTTGGAGCTCAGCGCTCACTGCTGCTTTTGCTTCGTTTCGCCTGGCATCTGCAGTACAGGCACAGAGAAGAAACAAACACCTCAAAAGGGCTGTTCTTCAAAATGTGGAGGGCAGGAGAGGCCAGTGCCAAGATGATGCAGATGCCCCGGCCAGAGGTGTCAGAACGCTTACTCCTTCACACCACGTTCCGCCATTTCTCTCTTCAAAGGTAGGTAGGAAGGAGGACAAGAAAGCCAGGAGAAGGGCAGGTGTCCCTGAGCCACAGAGGAAAGGCCTGTGGCCCAGGCATGGCCATAACAAAGCTGAGTGAGAGCTTACCCACCAGTCAGGCTGGAATGTCCCTGACCCTGGCCTGCAGGCGATAGCACAGATGGCTCTTTGGACACCTTGAAATTCTACCCCAAAATTTGGAATTAAATCTTTACCTCTGGCCTCTGGTCACTATTTCCTGTCTGTCAGAGGGATAAGTCCTCACCATGGGTATTTATGTGGTAGCCTTCCACACACCCACCTGGCCTGGCTTCCTCTAGGGGCAGTTGAGAGCCCAAGGTTGGCTCCAAGTCCCTCACCCCATCCCATCACCTTCCCCATGGATGGGCTCACTCCTCTCTGCCAGGGGCGGTGTCACCTGTCACTGCTCAAGATCTGGCCAGACTGTGGAGCCCTCTGGCCCTTCCTCAACGTACACACCTGCAACTGTCCTAACATGCTTCTGTAAGAAGCCTGCAGGTTTCCAGTGGTCATGGCTAGGGACCAACAATACCCACAGTGAACACTAAGGGACAGCTTCACCAGGCCACCACTCCCTAGTGCTCCAGTTTAGGATGCCCTGGCACCATGACCATCCTCCCTGAGTGCAAGTACTAGGCCCCAAATTATTAATCCAATCAGAAACAGGAAGTCTCAAAGCTGACATAGCCTCCCCCTCCCTGACTGCAAAGCTGGTAATTTGATGAAGAGTTAGCTGCGTTGGGTGGGTGGGAAGGGAGCCTCTCTTTTACCTCTCAGCCCACAGCACCTCATGGACTTAGGCTGGGCCCTCCACTGGTCATCCCCCTCATCCCCCTCATCCCCCACTGTCTACTGTCCTTGCATTATTTAGCTCTGAGTAGAACCCCGTGTCTCCTAGCTTGCGCTCTCTCTCTCTCTCTCTCTCTCTCTCTCTCTCTCTCTCTCTCTCTCACACACACACACACACACACACACATTTAGAGACCATTTTCTTGAGACAGCTGTAAGGAAATGTCCCCTGGTGCCTTACAAAGCAGTGATTATGTTTGGTCCAACTGGATCATACTACATACACATGTAAGCAAAAGCAAGTGTAAGAGGAGGTTTGCAGACAAGCTCGACCTAAGTTCAACTTATTTCATCCCTTGAAAATCAGTGCAATGCAAGCTTTATGTTTAAAAAAGAGAAAAGAAGAAGAAGAAGAAGAAGAAGAAGAAGAAGAAG
>OU015748.1:1618214-1634969 GCA_907169655.1 Acomys percivali
TATATATATATATATTTGTATTGCGGCTTAATTACAAGTTGGAATGCTATACTCATCCAAGAATGAGACACCTCCCTCGAGAGGTAGAGCTTCCAGTGCACTGGGGGTAGGGAGCAGTTTGCCTATCAAACATTAAGAACACATGTGCTGTGTAAGCCTAAAAGACGAGACTTGGGTGCAGCTTTTGGTGAAAATGTCAATTACTGCACCCAATCCAATGCTGTGTGATGAAGCCAAACGGGCCCTTTTTGTAAGTCTGTGATAAACTAATGCAAGTAAAATTCATTACTATCCACCTCACCAATTAAAGCCAGCTCTCATACTTCCTTGGAATTTTTAGTAGCAGCCTATAAACAAATTCACAAATTCTCCCACGCTTCTTTCAGATCTGACCACAGGCGCACATAAGAGGGTGTGTGTAGCAGTTGTCAGTCACTGTCACTAGATTAAGAGTAAACAGAAGTAATTTTTGTCCAACTGAGTGAATTCGGTAGCTACTCAGCAAGTTATTTATGACGCGAGGTTGTGTTAAGGTTATGCCCTCAAACATACTCCATAAGAGAGTCGTACATCGCACATCTAGACACAACCAACAGTTTTTAATCTAAAAACCCGAGTGATCAAATGGGGCAGCAATGTAAACCCACGGCCATGTGCTGCCATGACAAATAAGAACCCAGCAACACACACATCCACACGGAAACAGGCCTTGTACACACAATTTTAAAATTTGGCATTGTCTATCTTTTACTGAGATTTAAAACATGCCCCCTTGGGAGGGAAACAGTCATTGAATCAAACCGGAAATTTTAATTCTAGTAATACCTAGATTATGTTTTCTGTTTTTATTTCCAGCTGTTTAAGTTTTCTCACTTGTTCAAAGAACTGGATCTAAACCAAAGAAAAGGAACATTAACCAGGAACCTAACACGCATCCCACACTTTGCCTCCGCAGAGACCCTACAGCAGACAGATCACAACTTAGGCTCTTATAAAAGAGAATCTGAGCCTCTGGGGCACAGAAAAGTTAGAAGCTGCTCAAGACTCCGTAAGGGAGCAAGTTTGAAATGGTTACCTCTAGCAGGCAGAGACACTTGCTGGTGACGAGTGGGGGAGGGGAAAAGCACCAACAGGGATAGATACTTCAGTGCAAAGAATGAGCACTCTGAACACGGCCAAGGGACACCCATGAAAGTACATGAACAAGATACCCTGGGGACGTGGCCATAGAAACAGGCAGGTGGAGAAGGCGCCAAGCTCCCCAAGAGCACGACCGACCCGGCACCATGACAGTATAGGTGCACCATACAGTGGGTAAGACGGGAACTGCGGGCTTTAGTTCACATGGAAGGCTCCCAGGGCCACGGAGAGAGTGGGAGCCGAAGTCTGTGAAGCCATCACTGGTCCCACTGGACAACCTAAAGCAACTGTGTAGACATGAAGACTTGTTCTAGAAGCACCTTTGTGCTGCTGTGTTACAATCTCAACAAGGGTTTCACACGAGAGATGAATAACACAGAACTGTCACTGACAATTGTGTGCTCATTTTATCTGCTTATACAAATTGTTCACGTGTTGTTCACAAATGGGAAGAGATCTGCTTGCAAAGTATTAACTTTATTGGATTATGTGAAAACCCATAATAGTATGTGTGATTTACACATTTAAGGTGGAACAGGCATAGCATTAAGCACCTACCCTCCCCCCACCTCCATCCCCCACCCCCCAAAGCAGCCACATACATTACTTCATCTGAGCTTTACAAAAACCCTAGAAGGTATTATCCTATTTTATAGATGAGGAAAACCAGGGCTCTAGAAACACCTGGACCACGCTGGCTTCCACAGCCCAGCAGTCCAGGCCAGGGCTCATCCTGTGTCTCTCGGCTCTATTGTTTTCGGGGAAGGGGGTGGAGGGGGGGCTGGAGGGGGCATGCGGCCTTCCCTTCCACATAGTCACATAACTGGTCAGGGATACAGGGATGAAGTTTCGCTATCATCGAAGAGGACTGTTCCCCTGCCACCCCTTACCTGGCCCCACACTGAACTTTGTTAGTAAATGCTGGTGGCAGCTAGGTTGTTTTTCTAAGTTGGAAAGAAACAAAAAAGAGAGAGGACGGAATATGATGGCCTATGTCCTGATATCTGACTTGCTGGATGTTTCCTGTTTATAAGACTGCTCTGTTCGTGTAATAAAAAACGTGACCACTGCAATGTACTGCGTATTAACTTCAACAGCCAGAAATAGTTTCCTAACAAGCTGTCTTGCAAAAATGACATAAAACGCAACTTCACTAGTATTCTGACCCTCAATATTTTGTATTTCTACCAAGATATTTAGAGCATCGCCAACAAATAAAGAAAATTACAAAACCATGTACTACTGTTACAAAGTCAAACTCATTAAAAGGGCACCCTAAATAAACCATACATGTGAATTTTCAAGGTGAGTACATTTACATAAATGTAATAAAATATTTCTGTATCTCCTAACACTAGGCGTTCCCAGCAACAGCCACAATTCACAAAACACGTGATCAAGACTAGAGAGCTCAATGACCAGCTGTGGCCGGGCCCTGTCCATCATAGCCCTACGAGCTGTCATTGCTCAAAATACATTTTTTTTGTTGTTGCTATTTTTGTTTTTCGATACAGGGTTTCTCTGTGTAGCCCTGGCTGTCCTGGACTCACTTTGTAGACCAGGCTGGCCTTGAACTCACAGCGATCCACCTGTCCCTGCCACTCGAGTGCTGGGATTAAAGGCGTGTGCCACCACCTCCCACTTAAGCTTTCCTTGACCATTTTAACTGTCTGACAGGTTGTCTCTGATCTTTGAGTTGGAGAAACTACCGTGGCTATGAAGCATGGAGGCTGGTCAAGAGGTAGAAGGATCAACTATGGCTGAGACTCGGGCAAGAGTCCTCTTGGATGAATTGTGGAGACAAGACACAAGAACGGCCTGTGGGCTGTGGCTGTGGCTGTGGCTGTGGCTGTGGCTGTGGCTGTGGGACAATTTTAAGCTTCCACAGCCTAAGTTGATTTTATCTTCCCTTAAAGGCCAAGGTAATATGCAATGTAAATATAGCTTTTAGGCTTTTTTCTAAACCCCTGGATGTTAGTGCCAAGAAGATTTGAAATGCAGACCCATGCTCCTGCACGACAGCCTCTGAAGGCCCTCGGTTTTCCCATCTGAGCACAGAGAATGCATGAGTACAATTCTGGGGAGCGTCACAACATCTAGAAATATAACTGGGATGTGGGCAGAGAAGATAAAAGATGCTGTGATGGTGAGTCACACCGGACCCTAGACACACTAACTACAAGAGGAAAGAAAACATTACTGGGTTGGGGGGGGGGGGGGAAGAGGGGATACAAGGCGCTAGCTAGCCTATTGAAATGTGGCAGTTTGCAGCTAATTTTAAGAAGCAATAAAGTCGTGCTTTACTGTGAAGAGCATCCTTTCTCAAGATGTTTCCTGAGAAGAATACCATCGCCAGAGGAGTCAGGGCAAGCACCACCTGCACGGTGGCAGCCCTGGTTTGATGTCAGCATCGTTCTGTGATTAACGCCGGCCATGTTTTCAGGTTCATTTCCATGGGGTTGTAAGGCCTCGTCCACGGGTTAATGCCATTTTTTCCAGTTCACTCACAAGCAAAATCTGGGAAGACTGCAGCTGCTGTCGGGGTCTGAGAAGCAAGATCTGTTCCACACATTACATCTCGGATGGCCGCCCTAACCAGCTTGGTACAAAAGGAGCCTTGGTGGGGCCAGCTATGTTTGCTTAATAATAACAGTTGTGTAAACACGAAGTCCTCTCAGATAAAGGGAAACCAACATCAAAAAGCAGCAAAACACAGAACCCGAAACCCATCTTTCTTTGAAGAAACCCGTTTGAAGCGAGGTGTTTCTAGTTATGGGTGAGTAGGATGAGAAGTGAGCTGCAGCAGGCCGACGTCAGTCCCAGGAAGGACTAATTAGATCCATCTGAGCTGTGGCATCTCAAGCCGCCTCACACATTTCAAAGGGAAGCCCTCGTCCGCCTTCTGCGAAGACATCAAAACACTTGGTGCAGCTGCGGCACATTGAGGTTCCATGGCGACGATGTTTTTTTTGTGGAATTTGAAGAGCTGAGAGAATCTTGCCAAGACTCAGAGCTATCTCATCACTGAGTCAGCAATGGCGGGCATTCCTGACCCAGTCATAACTGGGTCCCTTTGTAGCCTCCGGCCCTAGTTAGCAAAGCTTCCGTGAGGCCTCCGGAGGGAGGAAGACAAGCTGGCATTTAAAGTGCTTCACACACTGCTAGTGTGTGCCTAAGAGCTCCGGGACTGCCAGGACTGCATATTTAACAACTGTTGCGTGGGCTCTGAAGCTGTGCGGTTTTGATTGTGGTGTGAATCTGGACCACTGTACCCAAAGAGCAAGGTCCTCTTACTATCTGGCCTCTGAGGCTTCCTGACCTCATCACTAGTCACTGCAGGCATGTGCAGTCAGCTGGAACAATTACATTTTTACTTAGATACCAACATTAGATGTGACAGCAGATAGACAAGGTCCCAGAGTAGAAAAAAAAGTCAGCTCACCCCGCCTCCCCCGACATGAACCAATGCCATCCACGCAGCAGCTAAAATTCTGTCGCCAGGCTGAGTAGAGCACTTGCCTAACGTGTGCCAAAAGCTGAATTCAAACCCTAGCACTACAGGAAAATGAGTGGGTGGGTAGGTGAGGGAGTGGGCCGGTGGGTGGGTAAATGGATGGGTAGGTGGACGGATAGATGGACAGACAGACAGACAGATGAGTGGCAAGGCCTCACCAGCAAGAAAGCCTGGCCTCCCAAAACAAACTAAATAAAACAAAAACAAAACAAGCAAACAAAAAAAAAAGCAGGGTGCAGTGGCAAAACACCTGTAATCACAGCACTCGGGGAGGCAAAGGCAGGCAAATCTCTGAATTCGAGGGCAGCCTGGTCTACACAGCAAGTCCAGGACAGCCAGGGCTACACAGAGAAACACTGCTTCAGGAAAACAAACAAACAAACAAACAAACAACAACTACAAGACAGGTTGGCCTCAGTCAGTAGCAGGAGCACTGGGCCACCTTCCTGCCCCGCTGTCTCCTGTGTGCGCTCTCCTGTTTCCTGAGAAGCTGGCCCAGGAAGCTAGACTCTAGTATCTGTAGTGCTTTTCTTCAAATGCAAATCCGGGAGACACAGGTTAGTTTGAAATACAACTTGGCTACTCACACAACTAAAGAGTTTTTTTTGCCACTTCCTCTGACTCTGCAAATTTGGGGCACCCTACGACAGATGAATACATTAAACAAAGGAAACTTTCCAGTACAGGCCGAATGCCCGGACACACTCGTGCGCCAGCCGCCAGCACAGAGAAAAGGTGGCGAGGAGGAAAGCAGGTGGCTTTCTCCAGTGACGTCATTATTTTAAAACTGCCTGGGATGTATATTGAATACTTCACCTTTGGTAATAGAAACTACCCTGTTATCTGAATAGGGAAACACCAGTACTTTTAAAAAGTACCATTTGCAAGAGAGCTGTGCTGGTTACAGCCTGGCATATGAAAAAGACAACAAAAAGGCTGCGGATGTAGCTCCAGCGGGGAGAGAGCCTGCTTAGCTTGCACAAGACCTGGCAGCAGAGCACAGCAGTAAGATCCTAAAAATGAAGTATGAAAATCAGGACAGCTGAATGAAACAAAGTCTACGGTGGCCTTCTGCATTCAAAACTGCGGAGCCCAATGCATGTGTGGACGCAGTTTTTAAATATCAGCGTTGAGCACATCTTGTAACTGAGCTAACAAACAGGCGGACAGACATAAGCAGAAGCAGCTGTGACAGCTTCTAGACGCTCGGGAAGCCCGCTCTACTGCCGGGTGGGGGGGCATACACTACTCTTAAAGTATGCATCTTGGCATATGGAATATTTTAGGCTTTAGGAATTAGAGAAATGGCAGGTGCTGGGAAGGAAGACTCTGTGACCTTCCATGAAGCAGGTCGTGAGACTGAGATAGATGTCTTCCCTGCCGCAGAAGGGCGGCGAGAGCATCCTTACCTCGGAAGCCGCACAGAGGAGCCGCAGCAGGCCCAGCTCACTGCCGCCAGCTACCACCCTGAGTTTAAGCAGCTCACCCTATTGAGCCCTGTGCCTCTCTACTAAAACTCAGTCTAGAACATTTCTCTGTGTCTTCACTTCTTTATGAGAACTCCAGTGTCAGGTACAAATGGCTATTAAGTAAGTGTGGGTGTGCTTTTCCCCTTGTTAACTCGGCTTTTGTTACGGGGCCCCAGGTGAGAAACTTAGAATGGCCGGAGAAAAAGATGCACGCCTCCATTACAACAGGCTGCAGGTGATACATTCAGAGGAGGCAGCTGCCACAGGAACACTGTTTCCTCCTTCTCACATGAAGTCTTCCCACATAGGCCCAGTTCTGTTCATTAATTTTCTGGTGCCTTGCCAAGTACTATGTCCAAACACAGTATTGACCGGGATTCCCTTTGCTGGTTACTTTTCTCCAATCACGGAACCCAAACTACTAAGCTTGAATATAATATTCTCCAAATTGGACTTTTAGAAGATGGAAATCTGCTGGGCGGTGGTGGCGCACGCCTTTAATCCCAGCACTCGGGAGGCAGAGGCAGGTGGATCGCTGTGAGTTCGAGGCCAGCCTGGTCTACAAAGCGAGTCTAGGACAGCCAGGGCTACACAGAGAAACCCTGTCTTGGGAGAAAAAAAAAAAAAATAAGAAGACGGAAATCTTGTTCTTTCTTAAATTGTTATTTACTTTTATTGAGTGAGTGTGGGTGCACATGTGCCAGGTACACATGTGGAAGTCAGGGGAGTTTCAGGAGTCGGTTCCCTCTTCTCACCATAGGCGCAGGAGACCAAAGTCAGGGTTAGAGGCTCCCAGAGCAAGTGTTCCTGACCTCTGTGCCGCCCGCCAACTCCAAACTCGCATTCCTTATGGAAGGCAAGCCTAACAAGCCTAACAAACAAACAAAAACCTAACAGCTAAGAACCTCAAGGCCAGCGAGATGTCACAACAAGTGAAGAGCTTGCTCCCAAGCCTAGCAGCTGTGGTTCAATCGCTAGTGCCTCCAGACGCGGGAGGGAGCGCCAACTCCCCAAGTCCTCTGGCCCCTTCTGCCTCCCACACACGCTCCATGGCGCAAGGGTGCCCAAGACACAGAAGCGGAAACTCAAACCCTTTAGATGAACACTCTCACTTTGCCTTTTTTTTTTTAATAAGGGTGTGAAGAAATTTGAAGTACCACAGTGTCTTAGTCAGGGTTACCACTGCTGTGAGGAAACACCATGACCAAAAGCAACAGGGGGAGAGAGGGTTTATTTGGCTTACACTTCCATGCTTCCACGCCACAGTTCAGGAAGTCAGGACAGGAAGTCAGACAGGGCAGGGTCCTGGAGGCAGGAGCTGATGCCAATGCCGTGGAGGGGTGTTCCTTACTGGCTTGCTCAGCCTGCTGTCTTATAGAACCCAGGAGCACCAGCCAGGGATGGCTCCACCCACAATGGGCTGGGCCCTCCCCTGTCAGCCACTAATTACCTAATGGCCTTCAGGCTTGGATCCTATGGCGGTATCTTCTTAACTGAGGTTCTCCACTTCTCAGATGACTTTAGCTTGTGTCAAGTTGACATAAAACTATCCAGCACACACAAGAATGTAGGTTTTTTCCCTAATTATGTGTATGAGTGTATATCTGTGTAAAGATACATACACGTGAGGGCAGTTGCCCTGCAAGGCCAGAAGAGGCCATCTGAGTTAACAAATGGCTGTGAGAGACCTACTGTGAGCCCTGGCAACCTGCCTCCCACAAGGGCAGTGCGAGCTCCTGACAGCTGGACGTCTCTCCAGCCCAGCAAGGTGTGCTCGTGACAGCCTTTCAGTAGCCTAACGTTATTTTAGAGGTATACTATAAGTCTAAACACGTTTCATCTTGGAGCTTGTCTTCAGAATTGATTACATGATTATTCTATGAAAACTCATTCCAGGGGACTGAAAGATGACTCTCCAGGTGTTAGATGTGGCCACCTGAGTCTGATCCCCTGGAACCACACCGGAAAGAGAAAACTTACTCCCACAAATTGTCTTCTGACCTCATACCTGCACCATGGGGTGTATAAAAAGGCAAGCGGGCAGGCACACGCGACACACACATACACACACACACACACACACACACACACACACACACACACACACGGGCACCACAAGTACACATAAAATAAGTGTGAAAAACTTAAATTCATTTGACTATGATATGGTAAAATATACTATTTATCAAATGCTAACCAATTAAGTTTCACTAAACTTTACTAAAAGCCACTGCCCCAGGATTTTCACAGCAGCCCTGAAAACAACCAAATGAAACATAACATAACCAAAACACATCATCTTCACAACATATTAGTCTGAGCACTATTTTTTTGTTGGTCAATAGTATTCGTTACAACATCCTGAATATATTTTGCATATAAGAAGAGATGCCCAAAGTGATAAATAACTTCTGAGTAAAATAAACACCCACAGCTTGAAAGGCTGCCAGGTGCGCGCTGTGTCCGCGGTTACCTCCCCCCCTCCGCCCCAGCCTGTCCTCTGGGTGTCCTGCTTCAGGCTAACAGTTGTCCTCCTGTCCACTGCGTGTGCACAGTTCATACTACACCCATTCCTGAACCAGACGCCCAGAGAGCATGTCAGCTCAGTCTCTTCTGTGGAAGTCACTTCTCCCCGGCGTCAGGGCCATGTCATGCCCCTCCCCTCAGCCCTCCCCACCAGATCACACGGCCTCCAGAGGAGAAATGGCCACTGTCCGTCATCCTCCGTCTCCTCCTGCCTCTCCCACCTCTTAATCACCAAATACTTCCTCCCTGTGGCACCTATGAGCATATACAGGGGGAGGAAGTCCCCCTCAGGCACAGTCATAGGGGAGAGGAGTAAGGGGAAAATGGAAGGGAGGGAGGGAGGAATGGGAGGATACAAGGGATGGGATAACAATTGAGATGTAATATGAATAAGTTAATAAAAAAATTCAAAAAAAAAAAAAGAAAAGAAAAGAAACTTCCAACTTCAAGTAAAATGTTGGTCCTACCTGGGCACTCAGGAGCATCTGCCTTCCTCAGCCCTCACCTTCCTTAGAAGACTTACTCACGCCACAGTCCTCCTACCTCAAGGCTGATGCTCCGTTTCTGTTCTCACTACACTGTTGAAACTGCTCTCAACTGTTATTGCTAAAATAAATGTCCACCGCTCAGTCTTTCTGCCACTGCCGATGCTTGGGTGGTTTAAGAACCAGGGTGCTCTGGTTCTTTAAACTGATTTTCCCCCAGAGTTCTCTGCCCCTAGCTGGCATCTTTGGTGGACCCCAGGCCCAATGCTCCTTGGACCTCTTCACTTATCTCTTTCCTGATGTGGTGAGGTGGCTTCCAGTGTGAACCAGAGCCAGACGCTCAGCCTAATGCCCGCCTGCTCAGCCCTAACTTCTCTGACTCTGGGAAAAGCTGCCAATCTCTCTGCACTTCCATTTCCTTCCACTTACAGCGGAGATAATAGTTGTTACTCTTCCCAGAGAGCTGCCAAGATTAGAGCAGACCACACACGCCATCTCTGCACCCACGAAGTGACGCCCTGCGCGTCTACTTTCTGCCTCTGCTGAAGCCACACCTTAGCATTAGCAGTTAGTGTCACTGCTCAAGAAATGCTGGCTTTATCAATGTCCCTCTTAGGCTTGTTCCAATTTCAAATATCTCTTACGCTGATCCTTTTTTCTCTAATGTGGAAACACCACAGTCAAGACTCACACTTCCTCCGTGTAGTACCCCGACCTTCTAGCAGCATCCACCCCCAACACTCCAACCTTGCCTTTCTAACCTACTTACCAGGTGGGAACGAGTGATCTTTCTGACAGGATCACTGACAGACAGATGTCCGGAAGAAGGGCCTTCTGTGGCCTCTGCTGCCGTTCAGACCAATCCCAAAGGTCCACTAGCTCCAGCGGCACCCTCAGAGGTGTGGTGCTTCGTCCCCTCTCCCTGCCTGCCATCGGCCCCAGGTGCCATACGCGCCGTCTCCCATGGTCTCATTCTAATTCTCTTCATACATTCCACGTAAGCCTTCAAAACTGTGACCCTATATATGCCCTGTGCCACCCATCACTACCTTCCGTGGGTCTCAGGCTAGCTGGTTCTCCTTTGAGAGCCCCTACTCATCTCTATGTCCAGGGTTAGGGAGCCCCTATGTGCTCTCCGTGGCACCCACTCTTCCTGTCACTACTATCTACTTGTCACCCTTAACAGATGTGAGAGGTCAGACACAGCATCTCCCTTGATTAGCACTGTGTCTCTGGTGCCTATGTCACGGGACATGGCAAACAACAATGACACTCATTAAAACTACAACAACGACGAAATAATAACCGCATACAATACTTTATCTAGTGGCTAAGTCACTCGGGGGCATCTCAACACATATTTTCAATCCTCATTTAATTTGTATATAAGTTTGAGATTCGGAAATATAATATGGAAACTGAGCCAAGAATGGTAGTGACCTTTGCTATCTCAGCAGAGAGGAGGCTGATAGGTTTGGTCAACTTTAAAGCCACCCTGGGCTACACAGTGAGACGCTGTCTCGAAAAACTGGGATAGGAAATATGCTATGCGTATGAGCAAAATTAACAAAATAACCGTCAATACTTTTGTTGTAAAAATTTGGTCAGCATCTAAAGATGCTACCATATTCCTGCAAATATTTTATAACAGATTATAAAGTTAAATGACCTGAACTAAAGCTGGGTATCTTGTGTCAACATTAAGCGTTTTACCTGAAATTAAATACTTCAGAATGTGTCAGAAACCTGAACATAATACTAAAACCCAGTTGAAGTCTTAATCACAGTATTTGCCAACTCTAATATGGTAACCACCAGCCCTGCTCAGCGCTTTTCATCTCTGCAGTAGCGGGAACTGAGGGTCTGTAGCTTATTTTTGTTCCTCACTTAGCGCCGTAACAAGCGACTTGGCTCTTAAGCGCAACATGCCTGCGCCATTTAAGAGGTGCAGGTGCAGCCCTGCACCCAATTAGACGGGCAATTTTCCAGATTACATGGGCAAGAGCCTCACATTTTTATGAAAATTCAGGCTTCTGGCTGAAAAGCAGATTATGATACCCACTGGAAAAGCCACATTTAAAACATAAACAGATCACGCTGTGCCAGTTACTCTCCGGGCTTGATTTTTCCACAGCCTTGTTTACCTGACCTCCTTCATCAGATGTCAAGCTGACTTGGCTGTGTGTGATTTGAAAGGCTATTTGTCACCTTGCTGGCTGTCGGGGGTAGGGCAGTGACAGAAGGGCTTGCGGAAAGTGACTTTGAGGCCTTCTTCCTTAAAACCCGCATTCCCGAAAGTACTCTATCTCAAGTCACTGAAGCTATGAATTCTGGGAGCCTGAGTACAAGCCAAAGGAACAGCTCTCGAGATAGCTTCTACACAGAGGAAGGAAAAAAGGGGGCCTCACAGCGAGGACCCAAGTAAACAACTGACTCCGTGATCTCTAGCTAGAATCTACCTTCAAGTTCAGGGCTCCAACGGAAGGGGTTTCAGAAACTACACTTTGAGGGCCTATCCCACCCCAGCAGCTCTCCAAAGAGTCGGGGTGGCCGAGGCATCACAGGGGGCCATCAGTGTGACGTGTGAAGGAGGGCGGGTTTTGCCCCAGGCTTTGCCCCTTGGAAACACCACGGATACCCTGCTGAGATTGAAGTCAGGGTAGACTGAGAGGAAGCAGACCCGGGACTCTGGCTATTGTGTTTCTAATCGAACTTCGATGGGAGGAGGGATCTGGAGGAGAGACTTGCGATTGAGGCCCTAGGGAGAGCCGCAGGCTGGGAAGAGAGAGAGAAGGGTGCAGGTTCGGACCGCAGGCTGCAGGTTCGGACCGCGAGGGTGCGGATTGGGAGAGGAGCAGCGTGCAGGCCGGGAGACTGATACCCAGAAGGGTTAGTCTTGTTTCCCTTTAACCTTTTCTCCCTCCTGTATAGGATAGTTGGGTTGTATAATAACCTTTAATTGTTAAGAAACAGAGCCAACAGCAACAACCTACACTTAATCACTTTCTTGTGGCTCCTCCTGAATCTCACCGGGTAGCCTGGCGGGCCTGGAACCCACAGAGACTTGCCTATGTCTCCTCCCAGCTACTGAAATTAAAGGCGTACACCACCATTCCGGCCCTAACACTCTTTCTCTGTGCCAAAGAATCTACTTTGCTCTTGTTACTTAATGCCACAGAGACCCAACTACTGACACGCTTAGCTTTTTGAGCTGTTTGAATTCTACTACACCGGATGCTCTCTTACGCTTCCTACACTTAGACATAACGTAAGGTGACAACTTGGGCTTATGTGTGCTGGTTGGCTGATTTTGAGACACGGTCTCGCTGTGTAGGCCAGGCTGAGCCTGAACAAATGTTGCTTCTCCCCTACTGTAGGCACTATCAGTTTCCTTATCAAATTGCTTCTTGTGGGTTTTAGACAAACACACCATGACATATTAGCACCTCTTTTTCTATAACCATATGAAACCAGGGATCTATTGACATTTCCATTTTTGCCAAAAATGTATATGGAAATGGCTTCCGTCCATCATCCTGAGCTGGCCTGAGGAGGCTGGCGCTTGCTCTTGAATGTGTAGGAGCCATCACACTCGCCCGCTATAGATCACCTCTGAATAGTTTCATGTGAGCTACAGGCTTTTGCTGTCTTCTGGCTCTCTTGACTAGCCTCACATAGGATGTTCTGGGCAGGACAGCCTGACATATTTTACTTGTATAACATGAATTGGGTGGGGAGGGGGTGGTTTCAAAACTCCATTTTGTTTGAAATGTCATAATGATATCTAACACAATATATGCTAATTAAAAATGACATGGATGTGGAAAAAGGACTTGTAGGGTTGGCAGGGCTGGGTGATGGCGGTGAAAGGGAAGGAAACAAGAGAGGGCGAAGAGTGACAGTCGTGGAAATGCATGATACATGTGCATGCAACCGTCAAAGAACAAATCCCAGAAAGATTTCGGGGAAAAAAGATCAAAACCGGAACAGGCCACAGGCCATGACTCCTGACACATATCTTGAAAAAGAAAAACCAATTGATTTATTTTCCCACTGGTTTTTTTTTTTTCAACTTGAACAATAACTTTTCAAGAAAATTAACTTTGTTGAATGAATTTCATGTTACATAATGCACTTGGTAAAAATTCACTTTCATAAAATAATTTCTTCAAATACATTATTATAAACTCTGCTTTGTTTAGAATCTGATCTAACTCATGCAGGGGGATAGCTACACGGAGAAAAAAATGCCTGGCAAGTAGTTCACATGGTCATAACATTTAATTCACGACAAAAGAAAAACAGAAGTTTAAGTATGTTGGCTAACTTAAAAAACCTGATCTTGATTTTCTATCGCATGTGAAAGTCAGCTCCCTGGGCCAAATCAAACCATTTTACAAGCTTCTACTGGGGCATACAATATTCATTTTCAAATGCTACTAAAATAATAATAATAATGTTGTTTTCCATTTGCCAAACATGAATTTGAGTCGCAGATAAATTTTAATTGAAAAGGCTAAAGTTGTCATAAATGTACTTGTCACCTGGCCTTATTTTCTAATGTCTTTGTCATGTCCCAGGGTAAGAGACCGTCCTAAAACATCCATAAATGTAAAGCAGCCCAACAGTAGATGTGACAATAGCTCATTCTCCTAAGAAAGATATTTGAAAGTAAATTATTCAAAGAGGCAACTGAAACTGGATGTGGTGATACACAGTTGTAATTCCAAGACATAGGAAGCTGAAACAGGAGGATTGCCATAAATTCATATCTTCCGTAGGCTACATTGCCTCGAAACAAAAATAAACCCTGTGAGTGACATAGTCCCATAAAATTCACATTTGCCACATCCCTCAGCATTTCCCTCTATTATAAAAGGGACAGACATGAGGTAATCTTGTTAAAGATATATTTCATTCTTTAGTTAATGTTTACTTTTTTTTCTTTCTTTTTTTTAAAGCAAGGAAGGCTTGAGAGATGGCTATGTGGTGAAGAGCACTGGCAACCTGAAGACACAAGTTCGATTCCCAGCACCCACACGGTGGCTCACAACCATCCAGTCCCAGGTGTGACTCCCCCTCAAGCACCAGGGTGTAAGAAATAGATACACACACACTAAACACCATGCACATAAAATAAAACTAAGTTGATCTTTTTTTAAAAAAATGGTCTTATGCTAAAAACTCATTTAATTTCATTTTAAGTTAATCCAATTACTGCTTGTTTTTTAAAAAACAGCATTTTACAAAATTGCTCACATGGCTCTACTTTAAAACCAAATTTCCAAACTGTTCTTTAAATGTCAAAACAAACTGGTAGAATGTTTTCCTAGCTCAGAAGTCTAGAAGTACATGGTGGCAGAACAAAGAGGGAAAGGTTGGTTATATCAGAGAAAGAAAACGTCAAACAAGGGGTCTGTAATTATTTCTTATTATGCATCCATTTGTAATTATTATTTTTTATCCTTATGCTCATCACCGTATCTTTGCTTTGTGAAGAAAAATACAGGGTGGTAATTTAAATGATATGAATACGCTAACATTTTCCTCCCTCCACCACAGGCATCCAAAGATAAGATCATTTCAAATCAACCAAAATGAACGTTATTAAGAAAACAAAATGAAAGTTTAAATTCTTTAGACATAAGTGCTATTCTCAAACCTTAAAGAGCTCTGAGAAAATATAATTACTTGTATACAATTACGCAATCATTGCTAAAAATCATTATCACAATATTAGTACTTGTAAGAAGTGGTAAGGTTTGTAAATATTTTTAAAAGAAAAGTTTTGGAGGGCCGGTGAGATGGCGCAGAGGAAAAGGTGCACGCCACTGAGCCTGAGCACCTTGGCTCAGCCACAGTAGGAGCAGAAGCCCCACAGCTATGCGCTATCATAGCAAAGGTGTGGCTGCACGGGCTAGTCTCTCTCTCTCTCTCTCTCTCTCTCTCTCTCTCTCTCTCTCTCTCTCTCTCTCTCTCACACACACACACACACACACACACACACACACACACACACACACAGAGTTTATAAAAAATAGGTTTGGTGAAATGGCTCGGCAGGTAAGGGCGCTTCTCAAACCCGACGGCTTGATTTTCGTTCCCAGCACCCGTATGGTGGCTCGTGTCCCTCTGTAACTTCACCCTCTTTTGGGCTCTGTGAACATCGGGCATGTACACTGTGCACAGACACGCAGGCAGGCAAACACGCGTACACATATTTCAACAGTACGTGCTCCCCGACCCTGCCACATCCACCGCGTTTCCCTCGCAGATACGATGGAAGCCAGTCCTCGCTCACACACGCACTGAGTTCTAAGCTGTCAGTAGTCACTCCAAACACCTTTGTCCGGGCAGCTGGGAGCTTTCTTTAGTTCTTTTTTAAAAAAATTTTTAAAAAATTTATTCTTCTCTCACACAATACATCCCGACCACTCACCGGAGGCCCACATTTCAAAACCAGTTTGTTTACACATCAGGACCACTCGGACTTTTTCTTCAAAATGAATGGTCTCCAATATAAATTTAGTTCTTCATCTCTAAAGGAACAGACACACTAGTCTTTGTGTTTCTTGTGCTGTTCTAACTAGTTTTATATTATATTGCACTAGAGAGAAGTGGAGGGAAAAATTAGGAATCCAGAAAATTATTATAAATAAACTCAAATTTTTTCCTTACTTTGGAGTTCACTACTTCGAAAGACTGGCTAGTGTTCCCACATGTGTGTCCAGGGGGTTCACACTCGTGGTCGGCTCCGTTGCTCACTGTTGCCTTCACTAATCCCAGACTTTTACCTGAGAACCCGCATCCTTCGTTACAAACACCACTGTGAGTTGCTGAATATAGTTTTAAATTGTGTTATAGCACACACAGCATATATACACACAGTGTATCTATCACTGTATCAAATATACTTTCACTTCCTACCTCTAAAACACTCTCATTTCACACAACTGAAATCTGTACTCTTTCAACAGTTCACCCTTCCCTTCTCCATACCCCTTTTTATTTCATTGAGCTGATCTTTTTTAAAAAATATTTTTATTACATTTATTTATTGTTTCATTTATTTAGTTTTTGGTTTTTTCGAGACAGGGTTTCTCTGTGTGGCTTTGGCTGTCCTGGACTCCCTTTGGCAGACTAGGCTGGCCTCGAACTCACACAGATCCACCTGCCTCTGCCTCCCGAGTGCTGGGATTAAAGGCTTGCGCCACCAAAGCCCGGCCATTTAGCTGATCTTACTTAATTTATTTTTTTTTTTGAGACAAGATCCCATGTAGCCCAGGGTGGCCTCAGAGTCCTAACCTTCGTACCTCTGCCTCACAGGGTAGGCATGCACCTCCAGGCCTGGACCCTCCTTTCCTTTTTTTTTTTTTTTTTTAGGGCTTGGCAAGCACCACTCAACTTTTTGTCTCTGTAGCTTTTGACTGCTGCAGGGGCTCATGTTGGGGAGTCCCCTAGCACGTCCTTCTCTGAGTGACGTACTTCACTGGGCAGAGTGTCCTCAAGGTCTCTCTCTCCATCTTCTAGCATGCATCAGAATGGAATGTCCTTTCTTTCTTTCTCTTTCTTTCTTTCTTTCTTTCTTTCTTTCTTTCTTTCTTTCTTTCTTTCTTTCTTT
>OU015748.1:1634979-1647156 GCA_907169655.1 Acomys percivali
TTTCTTTCTTTCTTTCTTTCTTTCTTTCTTTCTTTCTTTCTTTCTTTTAAAGACTTATTTATTTATACAGTACCCTGCCTGCCACAAGAAGGTACCAGATCTCATTACCGATGGTTGTGAGCCACCATGTGGGTGCTGGGAATTGAACTCAGGACCTCTGGAAGAGCAGACAGTGCTCTTCACCTCTGAGCCACCTCTCCAGCCCCAGAATGTCCTTTCTTTTTAGGACTGAGTAATTCCCTCGGTGTGGAGGTCCTACAGTTTGTCTGACTCCTCCCTCACCCACCAGTGGGATCTTCGATAGTGTCTTCACTGCTGGTGTGAATAATGCTGCTTTCAACATGGATGTGCAAATATGTTTTAAGGATTTGCTTTCAACTGCCCTGCTGATCACACGGTGCGGCTTTTCGGTGTTTTGAAGTCCTGTATCATTTCACACAGTGACTGTGACATTGCTGCCAACAGGGCACAGGGGTCCCTGTTCTTCCACCAATATCTGTCCTCCTCTGTGTCCTTACCAGCACCTCCCACGGGTGAGAGGACATGCCTCACTGTACTAGTCACTCAACCTGACATTTCTTTCATGATTGTGATACTGGGCTTTTTTCGTGTGTATCTTGGCCATCTTACTTTTTTTTTTTAGAGAAGTTATCTATTCATGTCCAGTCCCCAATTTTTTTCAATGTGTATGTGCTATGTGTGTGTGTGTGTGTGTGTGTGTGTGTGTGTGTGTTTATGAGTGTGCATACCCATTGTGACAGTTTGAACAAAAACGGACCCCATAGGCTCACTTATTTTAATGCTTAGTCACCAGGGGGTGGCACCAGGGGGTGGCACCAGGGGGTGGCATTATTGAAAGGATTAGAAGGATTCGGAGGTGAGGTCTTATTAAAGGAAGTGTATCACTGGGAGTGGGCTTTGAGATTTCAAAAGCCTATGCCAGGCCTAGAGGCTCTCTTCCTACATCTGCCTAGGGATGATGTAGCTCTCATCTTCTGTCAGCCCCTGCCTGTCTGCATCCTTCCACCATGATAGTGGAGGACTAACCCCCGGAAACAGTAAGTAAGCCCCAGTTAAACGCGCTCTCCTATAAGAGCTGCCTTGGTCACGCCATCTCTTCTCAGCAACAGAACAGTGACTAAGACCTTTGTGCACACAAGATGCAGATAGCTCCCTGCTCTAACACTGTCTGCCTTACTCCCCTGAGGCAGGCTCTCACTGAGAGAGGAGCTGGCCCGGAGGCCAGCAGGTCCCAGGGATGCTTCTGCCTCTGCCTCACACAGCACTGGCCTTACATAGCTCAGATCTTTCTACATGGATTTGAGGGATCTGAAGTAAGAACTCATACCTACCCACTGTGCCTTCTCCCCAGGCCAGTTATTTTATATTTAGATACCGTGTCTCCCTCTCTAGCCCAGGCTGACAATGGGTTCATCATGTAGGCCAGGGAGGCCTGAAGCTTGCAGACCTTGTATCTCAGCTTCTCGGGTGATAGGATTACAGGTGTGAGCCTGGGAGGGAGATTTTGATAACAGAAGCTTTGTAAAGATGAGGCAGACTCTGTTCTTCTACTTAGAGATTTGGACTACTTAAAATCTCCTGAAAGTTTGCATAAATTTGAGAGTAAGTTATTTATTTCTGCGAAAGTGTAACCGGGACTCTGAAAGGGGCTGCACTGAATCTATGTACCACTTTCAGTGACATTGACATCTTATCATATTAACACTTCCAAACCCCTGGCATGGTTCTGCACCGTGTTTAATACTTTAATACTTTCAGCACCAGTTTATATTTTTCAGGGTTACAAATCAAATTTATCGTGTGTGTGTGTGTGTGTGTGTGTGTGTGTGTGTGTGTGTGTGTGTTGCTTTCCTGTCGCTCCTTTTTACTGTTGTAGAACAAACACAATCTGAGTACATACAAGAACACGTGACACTTTCAGGGCAGCTGCCACCCCTGGGGGAGCAGGAGCCGAGTGGAGGCTGTAAGGAGAGGGTTCAACTGCACCCACAGTTGGTTTCCTTCCCCTCTTTTTCAGTAGGAAATCTGTACATACTGTGCTTTCTCTATTTGAACTTTCCAAATTTTGGAGTGCCCCCCCCCAATATAAACTCTAAAATTATGTATTCTCTGAGCTTTACTGTGAGCTAAATAAACACAACTTTTCTTATTCTTCCTCTGAAGTCAATAATCCAAACCTGTCCTGTTACTTTTAAGCTAATTTTGTTCTTGGCAGGAAACTGAGAAAACAACCCTAGTTCTCCCATCAGTGACCCCAAAAGGTGCCACGCTCCACAAGCCTTCACACCAGCATATCTAACCAAGCCCACATGGGGCGGCCTGAAGCAGCCCAGTTCAGCTTGACCCCTGCAAGCTGGGCTGTACCACACAGTCCCAGCTCTGCTCCAGGGATAACACGTCCCACAGCATCCAAGTGAAAAGCGAGGAAACAGGATGTTATATCACTTGCCAAGGTAGGTGCTTTCCGGGATGATTTTAATGCCCTCATTTCAAAGTACTTACCTCATGAGCTAAAATATAAAGTAGAAAAGATTGTACAGGGGGGAAAACACTCTAAAGACAGGGCTCGAACAGTCAGCTTAGGAGTCATGAGGGTCTAAAATGATGCTGCAAACAGACATATGGACTTTGGGTTCAATGGAGTAATCCTGACAGGACATGGCTTAGAACCACTCCAAGTGAGGTCGTGAGGCGTTGGAGGACAGGCAGGCTTCAGTGGGGACTGGACACCGAACTGAGGAGCATGCTCATATCACAGTCTGTAGTGTCACCCCTCCCCCAGGATGCAGTGATAAAACTCTTCATCCTTTGCTACTCAAATCAGTTAAATGACCCTTACAAAGCTATTGATGGGAAGACTCCTAAGTATGGGAGAACCGTAAAGACTCACGAAATGTACCATAAGGGCGGTTGACACAATAACTGCTTAACTCCGTCAGCACTGTCATTTGTAGTCAACGCTTTAGCATCTCTCCACAAAACACAAAGTTTTTTAAAAAATTTTTTATTATTTAATTAATTTATTAAGATTATACCTCAGTTATTTTCCCATCACTTGTATCCACCCGTTCTTCCCTCCCTCCTTCCCACTTTCACCTATTCCCCTCCCCTAGGTCTATGACTGAGGAGGACCTCCTCCCCCACTATATGGTCATAGGCTATCTATCAAGTCTCATCTTGGTAGCCTGCTTACTCTTTCTCTGAATGCCATCAGGCCTCCCCACCATGGGGAAGTGGTCAAATATGGGGCACCAGAGTTCATGTCTGAGTCAGTCCCCCCTCTCTACATGACTGTGGATAATGTCCTGTCCATTGGCTAGATCTGAGTAAGGGTTCGATGTTTACAGCATGTATTGTCCTTGGCTAGTGCAATAGTTTGAGCAGGACCCCCTAGGCCCTGATCCACCCATCACGATGTTCTTCTTGTAGGTTTCTAGAACCCTCTGGGTCCTTCTATTTCCCCATTCTCCCATACTTCTCTCACCTAGGGTCCTAATAGGAAGTCCTCACATCTATCCCAATCTCCTGGTAAGTGAAGACTTTGATGGGACATCCCTTTTGGGCTAGTGTCCAGTTATAAGTGAGTATATACCATGTGAGTCTTTCTATTTCTGGGTTAACTCACTCAGTATGATCATTTCTAGTTCCATCCATTTGTCCACAAATTTTGGGATTTCCTTGTTTTTAATAGCTGAGTAGTATTCCATAGTGTAAATGTACCACAGTTTCTTGGTTATTTTGTTTTGTTTTTGTTTCGAGACAGGGTTTCTCCATGTTAGCCTTGGCTGTCCTGGACTTACTTTGTAGACCAGGCTGGCCTCGAACTCACAGTGATCCGCCTGCCTCTGCCTCCCAAGTGCTGGGATTAAAGGCGTGCGCCACCACACCCAGCTATACTACAGTTTCCTTATCCGTTCTTTGACTGAGGGACATTTAGGCTGTTTTCAGGTTCTAGCTATTATGAATAAGGCTCTTATGAACATGGTTGAGCATATGACCTTGTTGTGTGCTGGTGCATCTTCTGGGTACATTCTAAGGAGTGGTATAGCTGGGTCTTGAGGAAGCCCTATTCCCAGTTTTCTGAGAAAGTGCCAGACAGATTTCCAAAGTGGTTGTACTAGTTTGCATTCCCACCAGCAATGAAGGAGTGTTCCTTCTCTCTCCCCACATCCTCTCCAGCATGTGGTGTCACTTGAGTTTTTGATCTGAGTCATTCTGGTGGGTGTAAGATGGAATTTCAGAGTCATTTTGATTTGCATTTCTCTGACTAAGGACCTTGAGCATTTCTTTAAGTGTTTCTCAGCCATTTGATATTCCTCTGTTGAGAATTATCTCTTTAGTTCTGAGCCCCATTTCTTAATTGGGTTGTTTGGTTTGGTGGTGTTTAATTTCATGAGCTCTTTATATATTTTGGATATTAGTCCTTTGTCAGATGTAGGGTTGGTGAAGATCTTTTCCCAGTCTGTAGGCTGTCGCTTTGTTCTACTGACAGTGTCTCCAGCCTTACAGAAGCTTCTCAGCCTCATGAGGTCCCATTTATTAATTGTTGACCTTAAGGCCTGGGCTGTTGGTGTTCTGTTCAGGAAGTTGTCTCCTGTGCCAATGTGTTCCAGGCTCTTCCCCACTTTTTCTTCTAACCAATTTAGTGTCTCTGGTTTTATGTTGAGGTCTTTAATCCACTTGGACTTGAGACAAACACAAACTTAAAGAACTTATGTCTCAGTTATTTGTGAGTCTGTCGTATAAGAATGCCCACCAGTTATCTGACACACAGTAGGCATGATGACACACAGTAATTACATGAATAAATGAATTCTCACGAACCCCCAGTGTGTGTCCATTTCTCAGTGAGACCAAGAAACTCCAAGGCCCTGCCAGCCATCAGATTTAGAATGAAATTACATTATTTTGGCTTCCCTTTTGCTCCAGTCTTCCGACAAAAGTAATTTGTTTCCCACAAACAACATGTACCTCAAAACAACTAAGTCCCAGAGGAGATGTGGGTAAAGCAAAGTGTATCATGCTAACTACACAGCTGCTCCCTCGATTCAGGGAAACAGGCAAAGCCACACCCTGCGCAACAACCTCCAGTGTTTTCCTGGTGAACTCCAATCACTGAGTTTAGATCTATCATTCATGCTGCCATATAAACACTGAAATCTGACTAACCTGTGTTCACTGTAGCCCAGAATTTAAACTACTACAGTCTGTCTCGGATGCTGCACAAGAGTTTGTATTCTTCATAACACAGAGAGTGGCACCAGGAGGCTGGATGCTCTTCAAGAACATCACACAGCCAAGATGATGCCAGCCAGGCCTTCTGGCTGAGTGGAGAGAGGGGTCTGACTTTCACATGAGCTCTGGTGCCCCATATTTGACCACGACCCCTGGAGGGGGAGGCCTGGTGGCACTCAGAGGAAGGATAGCAGGCTACCAAGAAAGGACCTGATATCCTATGGGCATATACAGGGGGAGGAAGTCCCCCTCAGTCACAGTCATAGGGGAGGGGAATAAGGGAAAATGGGAGGGAGGGAGAAATGAGAGGATACAAGGGATGGGATAACCATTGAGATGTAATATGAATAAATTAATAAAATATTTTTAAAAAAAGAATCTGGAAAGACAATCAGCAGTGTCTCTGTCACAAAAACAACCCATGGCTTCTCAGTGAGCAGTGAAGAACAACTATTCAGGAAATGGAGGAATGTGTCCCCTAATTAGCATGAAAGGACAAAAAGTCCCTTTCAAACTCAGTTCAGAAAGACAAACACAGAGCGAGCTGGAGGCTGTGAAGAGATACTGGAGAAGCAAAAATGTTCCAAATTTGCCTAGATAGCTCAAGACTACCAAAAAAAAAAAAGAAGCAGAACTTACAGCAAATGTTGACCCGTTGTTTGCTGCCACCACAGTGTGATCTTCATCGTGCAGTTTTATTGAGAGTTCCCACTTAGCCATGTCGGGCCTGATAACTGGCACTCTGAAGTAGAAAGGGGAAAAAAATGGTTAATTACATTTTATTCTTTAATCAATAACCTAATTTCCTTTAACATTAGTGTGTGCAATAAAAAAAAAGTCAAAGATCATACTTAGCATTTCATTTTACTAATCCCACCCATGGGGGGGAACAGCTTTCAGATATAAACTGGGGAGACTTTGAAAGGCAGAGACTCGAAAGACCTCTACTGTAGTTGTGGAACCATCACCTCTTCCAAGGCCCTTCACCCACATTCCACGTTTTGAACTTGCGTTGTGTAATTGTGACAGCCCTCCATAAATTAATCTTTTTAAAGCTGTACTACTTTTATTTTTTGCTAACTATCAAGGTATTTTTAAATTACAGTAAAATAAACAATGTTAACAAATGCGCTAAGTTTCCAAGATAAGAGATGAATTAGTTGGCATAATTTGGCATAGGAATTTGGGGCATATTCCGTTTACTCTGCATAGCTGAGACGGCTAAGATTGTGGTGAAGAATGTAAGAGTGAGATGTCAGTGAGTAAAGGTGCTTCGTGCAGGCCTGAGGGCATAAGTCAATCCCTGGAACACACATAAAAGTACAGGGCGAGAGCAGACTCCAAGGTTATGCTCTGAGACTGCTCACCTGCGTGTGCGCGTGCACACACACAGGCGCGTGCGCACACACAGCCTCCTCTGTCTAGTCCCGGCTTCCCACGCCAGGCTGAGGGAGCTCTGACTAAGGCTGGTCTTATCATACAAACGTATGTTTGGTATTACGTTCAGTAGAAAAACTAGGTCAAGCTGCCAGGAAAAAAAAATACAAAAAAAAAAAAAAATCCCCACAATTTTGTTCTAAAAAGTCACAAGTTCACAATTAAACCTAGTGCCACATATTCATATTCGTCTTGTCTTTGACGTATTTATCAACAGTAGCACTTTTTAGTACCTAAGCTCCAGCTTCGGCTGTGGATCTAAAATTAACGTTTCAGGTTATATTTTCATTCAAGCCTCTCATATTTGGAAAGGATTATTATATTATCTGGTATTTTTTAAAACATCATAGTCATAACAACTGCAACTCTCAAGTCCCCTGTAGTTACAGGCCTGGCGAAGGGGGTTAGCGGGCGAGGAGGAGCGTTGTTGGGCAGACAGCTTCATCTGTGTAACGACGGTCTGAAACCCCACACAGAAGAGAAGGTGACGTGCAAACCTCATCAACAAGATGCAGACTTGGAAGACACAGAAGGGCCACGCCAAGCAGCAGGCGAGGAGTGCTTCTGTGCCCTCCGGCCTCCCTCTAGTGCCTGCACTCCCCAGGGCACTGTCACCCCCGTATCTCCTGCACTGGACTCCGGGTCTCTAGAAGGATTTCTGTCATGCCTTGTTTTCATCTATTGACTTTTTCTTCCTAGTGCTGGGATGGAACCCAGCGCTCTGAGCCTGCTACGAAAGAACCCTACCACTGAGCTACAGCCCATCCTATCCATGGGGAAGGGTCTGAGGAGCCATAAGGGCAGTAGTTTGCAGTGCCCGGGGCACAGGGCAGTTCCAAGACCTCCCTGGAGTTGTCTCCTCACCAGGCCGGATTCCTTGCTCAACCTCGAGTGCTGAGATGTCTGTTCTCCAAGGACCACAGTGGAACATGGCTTTCCCACATCTTCGTTTTCTTCGATAATACATACTACACTCTTCCTGACCCTGACACATCTATGGTATTCTATTTCACACCAAGTTAATTCTTAACTGAGCTACTTACCATTCAAGTCCTTAAAAGGGAAGCCCCAATTCTTTGCATCTTACTTTTTTCCTAATTACTCTGGCCTGTGCGTTATCTGATTGAACCAGTGCCTTTTTAAAAAAAATTCATTCATATTACCTCTCAATAGTTATCCCATCCCTTGTATCCTCCCATTCCGCCCTCCCTCCCATTTTCCCCTTACTCCCCTCCCCTATGACTGTGACTGAGGGGGACCTCCTCCCCCTCTATATGCTCATAGGGTATCAAGTTTCTTCTTGGTAGCCTGCTATCCTTCCTCTGAGTGCCATCAGGCCTCCCCATCCAGGGGACATGGTCAAATATGAGGCACCAGAGTTCGTGTGAAAGTCAGTCCCCACTCTAGATCTGGGTTGGGGTTTGATGTTTACTGCACATATAGTCCTTGGCTGGTGCCATAGTTTGAGCAGGACCCCTGGGCCCAAATCTGCCTATCATAATGTTCTACTTGTAGGTTTCTAGGACCCTCTGGATCCTTCTACTTTGCTATTCTCCCTTGCTTCTCTCACCTAGAGTCCCAATAGGATGTTCTCCTCTCTGTCCCACTTTCCTGATAAGTGAGTGCCCTTTAATTAAGTCAAAGGAAAAGGAGGCAGAGGACCAAGCAGGCTGACCTGAGGCGGGTTCTGCTGAGCCACAGAAGCCTGTGAGTTCTACCTACACTTCCATTGACATAACGATGGTGTTTGCGTTGATAAACATGCACACAGCCTGAGGAAGGCATGCAAAGGCAACCTGATGGCCAGTCACAACTCTAGGCCTCGCCTCTTGTTTTGACCCGTGACTGAAACCCTTCCATTACGGCAGTTTTGGACCCCCTCTCCTGTGCCCCACACTTCCCAAATGTGCCTCCACGTTTCTCTTAAACTGACTCAGTGATAGTGTGATTTCACTGTCTTCCTTCCACTCAACCAGTCCAGCGTGTGTAGTGTTTTCTAGAACTTAGCGGCAGTCCGTGAGAGTGGAGGCCTGTTCCCATCAGGCAGCCGGGAGGAGGTGGGAAGTCCTGGTCCTGACGCCCTGCTCTAGCCCAGGACTCTCTTTCCCACAGAAGAGAACGACCCTGCAGATGGTGGCGAGACAGAGCTGCCTCTCCTAGGGATCCGGCCACTATTTATTTTTCCACTGCTTTATTGTGATCCACATCTGTTTCATATACATTGTAGCTTGCCCCTGCCCCGGGAGGGACCTTACAGAGGAACACAGGCTTCTGAGGGAAAGTCCAGAGGTTCATGTCTCCTCTGCAGTGCATTTGAGACCCCACATCCCTGAGCCTGTGAGAGGGGCTCCCACAGAAACAAGCAGGTGACAGGAGGCAGGTCGCCTGCTGTAGCACTTCCCTAGACAGGTCTCCAGGTGGTCAGAGGAGCGGGAGCCATGATTCCCAGGCGGGGTTAGTACTGGGGTTTTGTCTGCGTATACATGGCCTTTAAAACGGTCTGATTTTGTTAGGATGATAAAATGGACGGTTTGGAGATTTATGCTAGTTACTGAGCTTGTACAATAGTGTACCAACATGGACACAAACCCAGAGAATGCGCGCCCTGGTTCGGCAGGGTTGCTAAGAGAACAGTCACAGTTACTTTGAAACACCAAGTTCAAGTCAAAAAGCATGAACATGACAGTAATAAGAACCTACAGTTATACTTAAAATTAAAAAAAAAAAAAAATTATACCTGTTGATACAACTCAAAATGTCAAAATGGGCTATGAAGTTCAGGATAGCCTACTTGCCTAGCAGACATCAGTCCCTGGGTGTCACTCAGCAAGGAAAGAAAAAAGGCACGGGAAAATCATCACAAGCCCCCCTCAAAGGTGGGGAGCTGATTCGCAGTCCCCCCAGCAGTGCTATACGGGGCTCAGCTTTCCCTAGTGAAACGCATTGCATAGAAAGGGCTGCATCAGACCAAGGGCTCGCTTTGTACAACTTAGTGTGCACATTCAAACCTGAAACTCTAACTACACATGGCAAATCAGCAAACCGACAGTGAGGGACCCCAGTTCTTCTCAATCCTGGCCCCCTCCAGGACCAGCCGGGTAGCGGGAACCAGCCTGCTCAGTGAAACCCGACTTGTGCCTATCTTACAGAGAAAAATTGACAACTGGTTTTTACTAATTTCAACACTAGTACAAATGACTTACCAAACTACCCCAAACACACAAGTGATATAAACACACGGCTACTAACAGAGATTTCTGACATTTTACAGACTACAAGCTAGGACATCTCAGAAGCTTACTGTCAGACACACTAAGTGCTGCTTTCTGAGTCTCTAGGACCCGCCAGGACAGGGAGAATGGTCGGAGAGCATGGAGAACCGCCTCGTCATAACTTCCCCCAGTGGGTGGCCTGTAAACTGATCCGGAGTAATCTGATGAATTCCACAGCCACTGAGGTCAGTTCCTGCATACACATCTTTGTAGGAAGAAAAAGGCCTCAGAAAGGGGGCAGCTCATCTGAACCCAGTTCAGAGAATTTCCAGAGTGGCAAAAAGCTATGTTATGCAAGCACATAGCTGTATTCAGTGGGGGCAGACAGACAGATACAGGCACACTACAAAGGAGCCCTCCCATGGCTCATGAATAAGTCGGGGAAATGATCAGGAAAAAAGTGGGGGTCTGGGGTGGGGAGAAAGATGTTTAGACAGATGGCCCACTTAAAATGCCTGAGATGGGGCATAAGCAATTTTAATGAAACTTTAGATCTATCACATGATTTTTCCCCTTATTTTCCTTAACTGAAAAAGAAAACTACTCCAAGGAAGGAAAAAAAAAAAATCAGCCATTTGTTGAAAACTCCACTTTCAGCAAGTTCAGACAGAGCAAAGGTCACAAGAATGAGTTTTAGTAGTACAATAAATTCATGTAAAATTCTTCACAGAACCATCAGCTATCAAAATGAGTAGAAAAAAGTATGGAGAGAACAGATTAAAGGAATTTTAAACAGAAGTCTACTGCCAAGCCAAACAAAAATCTATGCCTTATTATGTGAGAACTTACAACAGGATAACATTAAAGTTCATCACTGCGAAGACAGATAAAAGCTCTCCGAGATCGCTTCACAAAGCCGGAAGCAGGCATGCGGACGGATCAAGACCCACCTCCACGCATTTAAAATGTGTGGATCCCAACAGGTGACACCGCACCAGAGCCTGTGACGAGCCTGTCCTGAGAAGTCACGGACATCACTAAGCTCAATGTGAGCACTGTAAATAATCAGACTAGTGACACAGAGCCTAGTACTGAATGTGCCATGCACTTACAGTCTTACATTAGTAATAGATGAAATTCCACTTTCTTTCTCTACTATGAGGTGTGTGTGTGTGTGTGTGTGTGTGTGTGTGTGTGTGTGTGTCCTGGGAGATGTGAGCACACGACTCAGGAGAGCAACCGGGCTAGCCGTCACCACTACAAGCCTCACCCATCTGACCAAGTGTGAGCCTGTGAACGCTCTGTGCCCTGCACAGGTGATGGGTCCTCACTGTGCCTCTGCCTTCTTGTCAGTAAGAGTATCTTGAGAGGTGATGAGACAGGAAGTACTTGGCGCAGTAATGTGCAATAAGGGTTCCAGCATCCACAAGCCTCCACCGTGATCTGCGACCAAGATCGGAAAAGCTGGGTCGTCTCAGCAGTGGACGGCAGGAGAGATGACCTAGAGGGCACCTGGCTGCCCTGTTATGGCAGCTGCAATACGGGTCCTACAAGGTACCTGTCACTGTGAATCCTCTCAACATGAGGCGACTCAGAATGCGCATGGCGACACACCTGTGAGGGTGTTTCCAGAGAGCTGCGACTGAGAAGCGAAGACCTACCCTGCAATCGCGCGGCCCCCATGGCCTGAAGTCCCAGCCTGAACAAAGACGGGGAAGCAAGGCAAGCCAAGGCATTCACCTCCCTGCCGCTGGCTGAGGGTGTGCTGCGACCTCACACTCCTGCTTTCTCCCAGTAGCTCTGGTCAGCTATCCTGTCACAGCAACAAGTGGTGTCAGCATGTGAGAAGATGTGGTGCGAACATGAAATCCCGTCATCTGCAGCAAGGGGGATGGAACAGAGGACACGAAGTGAAACAAACAAACAAACAAAAAAAACCACTGAAGGACAAATACCAAACGAGCTCACACATCACAAGTGAAGCAAGTTGATTTCATGAATGAACACTGAACGGGGGGGTCACTGGAGGCTGGAAGGTTAGGGGGACAGGGAGGAAAGGGGAGGCTGGATAACAGGCACCAAACACAAGCACAGAGGAGGAGGACTTGTTGCATTTTATACCATGGAGGGATGACTGGTTTAAAACAATTTACTATTTACTATATACTTTTAAAGAACCGGAAGACAAGGACTCCAAGGTTCCCAGCATGAGGAAACCGATGATAGATAGATAGATAGATAGATAGATAGATAGATAGATAGATAGATAGAT
>OU015748.1:1654344-1666102 GCA_907169655.1 Acomys percivali
TCAGGCCAATTGTTCACAGTTCAGTGCTGGGTGAAGGAGTCAAAACAACCAAATCAACTCATGGTTTCCTACCCAGAAAAAAAAAAAATCCAACTCCAGGGCACGCCATAAATCAAAGGTTTTTGGTGAGTGCATTTTCAGTGCATAAGGGATATGGGGTTGTACCATCTCGTTCTGTAAGGAATCCTCATGCAATATACCTCTCTCGGTTAATTATTCCTATTGGAACAAGACCTTTGACCATATGCTAATTTTTAAAGTGCTAATGCACAGTTTTTGAAAACTATTTTAAAGAACATTAATATGGCAAAATGTTGACAATACAATGGTATATTCTTTTACAGTGTCCTTTTAAGTGGAGTGCTCCCCTTTCTATAAGATCAAAGTAAAGCATGAGACTATGTATCTACACAAAGGCCCGATCTGCTTCCTCTGCCTCCTCCCAAGTGCTGGGACTGCATGCCTGCACGTGGCCTGAGGGCTCCTCCCAGCCTCGCCCCTGCGGATTCCTCCCAGCCTCGCCCCTGCGTGCTTCTCCCGGCCTGGCTCCCCAGCCTCTCCTTCTCAAACTCCCCCATCTAAAAGAGCTACTGGTGCTGGGGAGCTCCAAGGCTCACACCTTGGCTACTGCTCTCTCGCTTGTGCTGGTCTTCTGGCTTTCATTTTTTTTTTTTTTTTAACCTGGTTACAAATTGTCTCTAACTCTGAGGCCAAAGATTTTGTTGGTACCTACACTGCAGCAAGCTCTTTGTTGAAAACTTGCCCTGGCTCTCCATCCCACGCCAGGTCCAACCTTTGGCCCTAATACAAGAAGCCCTGCCCTTTGCCGTCCCACTCAGAGGGAGGAAGGGAGAGAGGGATTGATGGGGCGGGGAAGACGAAAACACGTGTCTCAGTTATGCCATGACCAAAAGCCAGCTGGGGAGAAACGAGTTTATTTGGCTTACACTTCTACGTCACAATTCACCGCTAAAGAAAGTTGGGACAGGAACACAAACGGGTAGGAACCCAAAGGTCCTGGGGCAGCGGTCTGTACTGGCTTGCCCCCCAGGACTTGCTCATCCTACTTTCTTCTAGAACCAGGGCCACCAGCCCGGGGATGGCGCCACCTCGCAGTAAGCTGGCCCCTCCTCCACCAATCACAAATTAAGAAAACGTCCTGCAGCGGGAACTTCATGGAGGCGGTTCCTCAGTGAGGGTTGTTCCCTCCTTTCAGACAACTCTAGCTTGTGTCAAGTTGACATAACGCTACCCAGCACAACATGGAAGGCTGACAATAATGAAGCAGAAGTGAGGTGCCGGGTGGTGGCTCTGGGGCAGGAGAGGGCCGCTCATCACAGATGCAGACTTCCGGTTCCACAGTATGGAGGGGCTCTAGAACTACCACACTGTTGCTACGGCTGACACCACAGAACCAAACACTTGGAAACGGCTGTGGTGGTAAATGCTGCAGTTTGTTTGACGCGAAATATAAATACCATTAGATCTCTTCTCTCTTCCTCTTCCCCTCCTTCTTTCTCTCTCCCTTCCATCTCTCTGAAGGGTCTCGCTGTGTATTTCTAGCCAGCCTGTTACTTGCTGTGTAGTCTATAGTGTGCTCAAATTCAAAGCAATCCTCCTGCGCCAGCCTCCCAGGCTGTGTGTGAGGTACCATGCCTGAACTCACTAGCTCTCTTTATCATCAATAATCGTTAAGTGAATTCCAACTGAATTAAAGAATTAAACATTGTTAGTTTTCCTAACTGTTCCTTATAAAAGACTGTGAGCTGTAAAAAGAGTTGTCTTAGGGTTTCTATTGCTGTGGTAAGACACTGACTAAGCGCAGCTTGAGCGGGGGTGGGAGGGGTGGGTATTTCACCTAACAGCTCATGGCAGTAGTTCCCAACCTGTGGGCTGCTACCCCTTTGGGGTCGAGTGACCTTATCGTAGGGGTCACCTAAGATCATCAGAAAAGGTTTTTACATTACAATTTGAAACAGTAGCAAAATTACAGTTGCGGAGCAGCAACAAAAATAATTTTATGGTTGGGGGTCGCCAACCTTAGGAAGGTTGAGGACCACTGGCTTACAGTCACCAGGGCGGGAACTTGAGGCAGGAATGAAGTGGAGGACATGGTGCTGCTCACAGGCTTGCTCCCTGCAGCTGCTGTTGTTGTTGTTGTTGTTTTGTTGTTGTTGTTGTTGTTTTGTTCACTTTGCATCCTGGCCTGTAGCCCCATCCTTCCTCTCCTCCCAGTTCCACCATGTCCCCTCCCCCAGTCCTCAGAAAACGGAGCCCCCCTCCCTACCCACGCCTGCTCAACAAGTCACATCAGGACTGGGAGTGTCCTCTTCCCTCGTGGCCTGGTGAAGCAGTTTCGCCAAGAAGAAGCGATCAAAAAAATCAGAAGAGAGTCCATGTCAGAGCTAGTCCTCGCTCCCCTTACTAGAGGACCACATGAAGCCTGAGCTGCCCATCTAATGACACAGGTCCACGGGGATGGGCCCACCCATATCAGCCACTCATCAGGCAAATGCCCCGCAGGTTTGCCCACAGGCCAGACTAACAGAGACATTTCTCAAGTACGTTTCCCTCTTCCCAAATGACTCTAGCCTCCGTAAAGTTGATGAGACACTCGCCGTCACAGGGACAGAGGAAGGAAAGCAAGTCAACAATATGAGACCAGTGAAATTTAGTAAATGTTTATATATCTGCAATAAAAATACTTCCATTAGCCCAGAGTCAGCATTTACTCTCAAAGACCTTGAGATAAATGCAACGTGTGAAAAGATATAGCACTCCCCTCGCCCGTCACAGCTCAGCCCAGCTCTGAGAACCGACTCTAAAAGGGACCAGGCTCTCTCTGCACCTGCGCCATGCATCTTCACTCTTAAGAACACCAAGCCTTTTCTTAAATCCTGAACAACTTAAGCCCAGCTGTGAAACTATAACTATCTAGTCTTCAACCCCATCAGAGACTTGAGAAGAAATAAAATTATACAAATGAGCAAAACATTTTGAATATAGCTTTTACATATGGCTTTCCTGATTGTCTCGTAACTGTTCTTTAATGTATGTGGGTTTTTTTTATATATATATAAATAAATACAGTCCATTTTCACTTGCGAGGAGGAGAGCACCAAGCATGCCTTCTGCTCGGAAGGGAAGGAGAGTTGGCTACTGAGCCACCATCCCTCTGCAATGTTACGCGGTTTAGCAGAAAGCACAGATTACAGCTTCGGAGCCACAGTATCTTATGAAATATGAATTAGGGGGAAATGCTACACACAGAGGAAGTGGAACAGTTCTGTAAAGGTGGGTGGGCCTTCTTGCCAGCACCTGAGAAGTCTGAGGGGCAGGGGCTGGACCTGCCCAGGGAAGGTAAGCTCCTTCGGCTGCTCCACAAACTGTGTTTCGAGCTGAGGAGAGCGGGCGTTTTGAGCATATATAGACACTACCAAACGGGATAAGGGATCATCATTGTCATTTTTCTGTCCAGCAGTTATCAGTTGGTACACCAAACTACTAGACGAAGCCACAACAACTAGTCAAATCATTTCAGATTCATGTAAGAGAAAGAGTTCCTTTAACAGAGCTTTTAATGCATACCTCTGCTGATTAAAGCGGTTTTGTTTTTAACATTGTTTCGGAGCTAGGGATAGAGCCCAAGGCCTCAACTCTCAGTAACACCCTAAGTCCCAGAGAGTTAATGATTATGAAGGAAATAACGACACAGAATACATGCATGTAAGGAGTTAGGTTCTGCACACTCACGGGCATCCCAAGAAGCCTACTATTGTTTCTGACATTAACTTTTCTTTTTTCCAGAAATGCCCACTATCACTTTACTATCTAAATACTATGATACACAGTAATGTCTTTTTTCCAAGTCATAAATGATGAAAGAGTAAAAACCATAGAGAAATTGGGAAAATAAGATCAGCAGCCAAAACAAACAGGCCAGAGGAAAGGCTGCAAGCCACTGGTTTGGAAGTGAAAACATTACGTGAACAGGCCATGACAACACTGTGCAGCCACACCTAGCGGGTGACTGACATGCCACTCCATTCCCAACCTCATCGTAAAAACAGCCTCAGAGGCCAGGCTCTGAAGGTTCAGACACCAGACCTCAGCTTGGAGGAGGCAAGCATAAGCACTCTCTTTCAGAGAACATGCAAATGTCACTTTAAGGCCTTTGCTATTAATAGTGATACTAGTTTTAGACCATTTGGCTACTAAATAAGTGGCAAGTTCCACAGAAAGTCAACTCACCAGAATGGAACAGTTGCTTGCTACATGGGACATGTACAAATGCAGTTGTCTTGCAGAAATGACCACTGACCTCTGGCTTTCGCCGATACAATTCTGCCCACTTAGAAAAGGGCAACATGTTCAACACTAAGACACATGAAGTTCTAAAAGTAGCAAGGATCAAACTTCCACTTTGGGACAGACATTGCGCAGAAGCCAAACACAAAGAAAGACAGTCACTGAAGGCAGCACCAAAAGCGAGACGGGGCAACAGAGCTTTCTGACAGGCAGTTGCCTTTCCTGTCTCCCGGGGTTTAAGTTACAAACAAGCAGCATTTCGTCAAACCGCACAACTGAAACTTGTCCATTTGTGTGTGGAAATTTCCCTTAAAAAACGTCAACAAGTGTGTGTGCCAGGCTGGGAACAGATAGGCAGGAAGCCAGGGGAGAGCATCTTTTTATGGCCACAGAAGCCGAGCAATGATTACATGGGGCTCCTTATAAACCGCAGGTGTTTAAAGACCTATGAGACTTAGTGGCTTCTCCAAAGAATAGATAGGAAATAGTCTAACATAATACTATGGATTTTTTAAAAATATTTTTTCAAGATTTATTTATTTATTATGTATACAGTGCTCGCCTGCATGACAGAAAAGGGCATTAGATCACATTATAGATGGTTGTGAGCCACCATGTGGTTGCTGGGAATTGAACTCAGGACCTCTGGATGGGCAGTCAGTGCTCTTAACCTCTGAGCCATCTCTCTAGCCCCCGGATTTTTTTTTTAATGGAACTAGATTAAGAGATGGAAATGTAGCTGTGGTCCCGGGTTTAAAGCGCGTTGAAAGAAAACGTAACACAAGAAACTGCATGTAAACTGTGTTACTAGGATGAATCTAATTGTGCAGAGTGTGCCCTACCCCACTCCCACCCCAGCAAAGCACTGCAACGTTTAAAATGACTGCTAGCAAAGTGTGGGGTGACTTTTCACACTTTAAGTCCTCTTCAGAGTTCCACCGACAATAAATGAGCATATTTATTCCTTTTTAAATAAAAGCCAACCCTCCTCCTAAAAGTTGTATCACCTCCCCTTTAACTACACTCAGGAGTTCTGAAGTAAGGGCAATCGAGGTTGAGATTCGCCCTCCTGCTAAAGCAGCACCGTCCACAGAGCCTAGCGGAGCAGGGCAGCCATGGTAAAGAGGGTCATTGTGTTCACAGAGCACAGAGCCTTGTACCACATGCGGCTACTGAGCACTTGAAATATGGCCAGTGGCGGAGAAGCTGGGTTTAAGTGTACTCCTAAGAGCACATGTGGCTCCTGGCTTCCATGCTGACCCAGAGGGTAATCAAGGGGAGCCGTCATCAGATTGATGGCTCTGCTGACCACCCTCCCTCCCCTGCCAATCACTCGTAGTTTATGGGGCCATTACATCTCCTAAAAGGTGGTACCCTGAGCTACTAGCACTTCCTCCAAAGAAGCAGCATAAATGAGCCACGTTACATATTAAGTTGCAACTACACACAACTTTGTTACTGGTCCACCCCCTCAGAGGCAGTGTGGCTCTGATCTGTGCTGCTCAGAGCTGTTTGGTCACCTCCCGCCACCACCCCCACCACACCCCACCCCCATCCCCACTCCACCCCACCCCCGTCCCCACCCCACCCCACCCCACCTCACGACATCTCTTTCTCATTGTTCCTCTTGTGCAAAAGCAAGAAGAAAGGAAAAGAAATAAAAGTGACACAGCTTAAGCAACACCATGGCTTCCCTTCTAAAGGTTACTCCAGCAAGCACAGCTTGCCAATCAGTGACCCCATTGCTAAGACGCAGCATTGCCCTGGTAGGAGAGGTTTTCCCTTCCACCCAGGTCAAAGTTATCCTTGGGCATTACAGACAACTGTCTCAACCTCATGTTCACGTCATTCTGTGGCTTCCAATTTCTTGATATATGTGTTTTAACCACCCAGATTGGTTCTTAATACTGTATAAGTATAATGGTTTTTTAAGACTATGAAATTAATGAAACAAAAAATAACCAATGCAAGCTGAGCTGAACAGAATTCCCAGAAAAATATCAGAGTGGCTTCTTACCTCTACTGATGTCTAAATTAGAAAGCTAAGATACTCTATTCCAAGTTAAAAAATAAGTTATACTAATGCATGCCCAGTACCACATTACACCTGAGTTTACTGTCCTTTCCTCAAAGACCCTGAGATGACCAGGAGCCAAGTCCAGCATTGCTGGCATTTTTCTGTGCAGACATGACAATCATGAATGTTTCCAGCCCCTTCACTCCGTACCTTGAATGCTCTTGAAAGTTCTGTGCTCGTAACTGGGATGCCACAAACAACGATGATGCTATGGCCAACAACTGATTTCTCTCACTCTGTGTTAACGTGTGTCCTGTGGGAAATCAATCCAATCAATCAATCATTCAATCAATCCATATTTGTAATGTCAATGACTGCACTTCCCTTTTATAGTCATCAGCCACCTGTAACGGACTCACTTAGGATTGTATACGAAGCAGGCGATGAGGTGTAAGAAAGCTCGGTAAGAAGAGATACCCGAGCCCTGCTCACTAGGAGCTCACTGCCTAACGCAGGAAAAGAGATTTATTTTATTTTGTTTTGTTTTCTAGGTTTATTCATTTTCCAGCCAGAATACCGGAATACTGACATTCTTGAAAGCAAATTTCCAATTAGCACTTAACACTTCTTATTTTTACACAAAACCATGAATTAAATTTTTGTAGGAGGTTCTTTTCAGTAGAAGCGACTTTGCAAAGGTATGCCAACTTATTTCAAACTTGTTCATGTATACCGAAGAACAAGCAACTACCAACTTTTCTAAAGCTGTGACTGGGTACCAATGCCTTTTATTCTAAAAGTTATTAAAGCCAATTGCAGAATGCATAGTCTGGCTACTCCACAACGTGGACAATGAGGTGTGAAGGGTTTACACATTGAAGGTGGCCAAAATCTCTCTGTGGCAGCAAGCAGAAAGGCTAGCGGACATACAGTTGGCCCCCTCTTTTGTACCCTACCACCAGCCTCTGAGGTGTAAGTGTTAATGGATATTGAATATTTTTAAAAGAAAGAAAATAACTGTTTAGTTATAAGTGCCATTAAAACAATAAAACCGGGGCTTTTGAGCCAGCTCGGTGGTTAAGAACATAAGGAAGGGGAGGATACAAGGGATGGGCTAACAATTGAGATGTAATATGAATAAATTAATAAATAAATTAATTAATTAAAAAAAATAAAAAAATAAAAAAAAAAAAGAACATAAATGGTTCTGAAAGGTCAGTTCCCAGCACCCAAGTCCGACAGCTCAAAGACCCCTGATCTGGGTCACACAAAGGCGGGACCCAGCCTTCCCACAGCAAACACCTAGAAGAGTTCCCCAAGTGTGGCACAGGGGTGACTCGGGGACAGGAGCCCTGCAGAGTTCCCCAAGTGTGGCTCAGGGGTGACTCGGGGACAGGAGCCCTGCACAGCCAGCAAGACCAGAGCTATGTGCGTTTATTGACCTTCATTTTCAAGGTGAAGTACTTCTGCATCTCTTCCTGGAATCTGCTAATTGTTCCAGATCCCGGGACACAGAATATGTGATGACGTCATTGCTCCCACGGCAGCACCTAATGGAGTTACTATAGTTATTTACATACAAATCACCCAGTGTGTACATTCCGATTCCTCAGTGGCGTGCAGGGATCAGGAGATACGTTAAGCTCTGTGGAGCACACAAAGTCTGACTAATGGCCCTCCGACTTCAGTGGCGGGAAGGGAGGGATCCCCAGCAACAAGCTGTGAACTCTCTGCTCAGCAGCACACAAGGGAGAGGATGTGATAACACATATGCACACTTCCTATGTTCAACCAAATTCTTACCAAAAAGAAAAAAAAAACAGTAACTTCTCAAAAGAAAACAGATAACTCTGATACTGTTTTTAAAGGGGGTTGAAGTTAAAGAGTTACTAGGTACCGAAAAATGAGACCCAATATGTTCTTATTGGTCAACTAAAATTATAGTTCTTAAAACAGCTTAATCATTTTTGCCTTTAGCTTCAAATTAAAAAAAAAAATTGCTTTTCAACATTTGAATGTAAAAAGTTAACAAGAACAATTTCTCTTTTTTATTACTGTTTTTTTGTTGAAAAATAAAATCATTCATATTACATCTCAATTGCTATCCCATCCCGTGCATCCTCCCATTCCTCCCTCCCTCCCGCCTTCACCCCATTCCCTTCCCCTATGACTGTGACTGAGGGGGACCTCCTCCTCCTGAATGTGATGCTAGGGTATCAAGTCTTTTCTTGGTAGCCTGCTATCCTAACAAGAACAATTTCTTGTGTGTCCTATTTTTTAAATTTTAGATTCAATCATTACGAAGTTCAAATCTGAGAACCTTTTGTAAAAGTGCCCTCAGTTACAAATAAATTTGGGGAAATAAACATATGTAATAGAAAATGTTAACGCAGTCATAGAAACTGGCACTTGCTTATGAACAGTGATGAGATCCGGCCAGATGGGAAACAGATGGGTAACCCCAACGGGGCCAAGTGGCCTGGCCCCGGACATATTGAGAAAACCCTGGACGAGCTTCTCCTGCCGCTGCCTGCTGTCTCTCAGGCACATGCATCAAACAATCAAAGATGATGACTTAACATAGCCGAGACTTGCTCTGGGGGAAACTGGAAGGTGAAACTCAAGGACCAGGGACAGTAGCCACTCAGAGAAGGAGAGGTGGACACGACAGTAGCCTCAGGGAATGAGGTGAGAGGGACGTGGCGGGGATGGCCCATAAGGTGCGTTCGATGAAAGTCCGCAGAGGCCATCTGAGGCTGTATCTTTAAAAAGCCTGTGGCCTACGAGCTGGAACCCCATCCCAACTCCAGGACCGCAAAGCTGTCACCGAGAGCTTATCGTCAGGGCTAGAGATGCATGTGCAGGGCCCTGAGTCCATCCCAAACACTGAAAGAGACATTGCGTAATGCACCTGGTAGCTCACAGGGACTGTGACAGCATGCACGGGATCCGCAAAGTTCAACCCGGACAAAATCCCAGCATGGAGAAGCTGAGGTAGGAACAGGGCCCCGCGCCTACGCAAGATGCTGTTTGTAATTGACAGGTTCTGGGAGAGGAAAAATCCACTTCCTCCAATGGAGTGACACTGGGTTCACCAACCGTACTCCAGGACAGGCTTCAGGCTCAGGAGTGACTGACTAACACAAAATGGACTCCAGGGGGTTTGTGTGCATTTTTTGATGTTGTGGTGGTTTGTTGCTTCTTGTCTTTTCTATTCTGCTTTCATCTGGTTTGGGTTTTCTTTCCAAGAAAGATAAAGAACATGCAGTTGGGTGGGTTAGAAGGTAGGGCCTCCAGGAGAATTCAGGGAGGACAAAGAATGTGATCAAAATATATTTAATGAGAAAACGTAAAAATAATAATTAAAAGTAACTTTAAGAAAAGAAGTAGCCAAGCATAGGCTGAGGCAGGAAGAATGCCTTACATTCAAAGCCAGTCAGAGACACATAGTAAGACGCTATAACAAAAGGGGAAAAAAAAACAAAACAAAAAACCAGGGTCAGTTCCTGGCTCAGCTGTTTTAGTGACCATGTAGCTTCTCTGAGCTCAACGAAAATGAAGGCTGAGATTACATCACTGTAAAAGGTTCTTCTGGGCAAATTATGACAGTCGACAACACAGGATTCCTTCTGTGGCAAGCACAGGAGCCCATGTTGGAAATTCCTTACTGCAAAGGAAAGGTAGTTAAGTGTCCCATGGGAAAGCGTGCTTTGCTCTAAGGTCAATTTCTCAGTTGAAAGAGATCGTGGCTCCTAAATAATCTACAACACTTCACGTAATTTTAAAGGTAACTTAGTCATCAACGCAAATGAAAGATTTTAAATGCCTCTTTCCTCTCCTGTGGGTTACTCGCCCAAATGCACATTCATGATACGTAGAACTGCGCATGAATACAAACAAATGCTCACATACATACATACATACATACACACACACATATGCACACATAAGACATACACACATACACACAGACATGCATACTTGCATGCATGCATATACACCTGCATGCATACATACACACACATACATGCATGCATATATACACACATGCATACATGCATATATGCATACAATTGACACAAATCTATCCTGCCTACTTTTTCCCTCTGTCTACTATTTTCTATCATGTTGCTGGCACAAATGAATTATCTGGGCAGACCCATATGGAAATTATCTGGGTGGAACCATATGGGAATTATATGGAAGTTCTGAATCTTCTTCACAATTTACCTAATGCTTCTAAAATTTAGTAAAGAGAACAAAATAGTAGACTCAAATAGGGTGTGTTGTTTATCTAGATATGTGCAAAGGAGACTTAAATTCCAAAGCCTCCATCTCACCCACACCATGGGGAGGACTCTTTCCAGGTTGCTGCTAGGGAGACAGTAGGAAGCCATGGCCTCAGTGTTCTGACCCCAGGAGAGCAGAAGTCAGTGAGGTAACACTCAGGTACAATGCCGCAGTCATGGCCACAATGTGGCTTATCCTACAGATTTGAAAATTCAAAAGCTTAAGAAAAATAGTCTGATTACTTTTTAAGAGTAAAAATAAAGGAAATTCTTAATTTCTCAATACTAATGATAAAACTCAGAGAACACTCAAATCAGCTATTTTCAATTTAATTTTAACAAAGTTATTGTATAGTCTGAACTAAAAACACTTTGCAAATGTGTTCAACAGTCAACTACATATAGCTGAAACATCCTAATATATATATATATTAAAACATGCATTTTGTTTGCTTTATATTTAATTTTGATGGTGCCAGGGACCAAAATCCAGGGCTTTACACCTGCTCACAGGGCTGCTGATCCATCGGCCAAGCCCTGAGATACCTGAAATCCCAGACTCGGCCTTTGAACCCTGGTTCACTAGAGCTTTATGTCCGGGTATTCCTACAAAGTCTCAGGTAAATCCACTGCTTCCTACTGATGCACGTCTCCAGTGCTCTCCGTCTCCAACCTGGAAATGCTCACTGACAACTTGTCAGTGTTAAATTTAACATGAGGACATTTTCTTCATCCAAAGTACATTTTTTTTTACACTTAAAGCTGTTACCTGGGAGACTGTCCTCTGAGCTTCATATGCACCACAGCTGGAATGCTCCTAGACTTCCACATGTGAGTATACATTGCACATGCATTGCTTTGTTTTGGGTTTTTTGTTGTTGTTGTTGTTGTTTTTAAGAGAAAAGCTAATGGTGGTAACACTCTTGTATCACTCATACACACTAAAAAACATGGACGTTAATGGAACAGTAGCCAAAGGACCTTCACTTGTAACAGAAAAGCTGTGCATTACAATTAAGAATAAAAATAACCCAACAGAATCCAACAAACTTCTGAGAACTAAATGGTTCAGCACATACATATACATACATATACATACATATACATATACATCATATACATCCACATACATATACATACATAT
>OU015748.1:1668892-1685476 GCA_907169655.1 Acomys percivali
ATTACAGTATCCAAAGTGTATAAGAAATAACAACCTATAGGTGGCAACAAATTTAGAAGACTGAAGCGCAGCAGTGATTTAAGTCAAAGAGAGAACAATTTTTCTTACATAAAAATCAACAACTCAGTTTGTGCATTCACAAGAAACTCTCCCCGGCCAGCAGCTGAAAGCATAGATAAGTTAATGAGGCCATCTAACTTCTAGGATTATCACTCCAGTTTGCCTATATATGTAATATTTCCCATTTAACCTAACTGGGTTTCTCTTACAGTCTAGCCTGGCACAGGTTCTCAGCCCTCCACACTGCCAATATCCACACAGTTAGCAAGGACCTGCCTTCAGCAAATATAACATGGCTTAAAATGCAGTTTATGATAATTTGGACAAGATAAGGTTACTTTCAAATGCAGATTTCTAAAATAGTGAGAAAATGCAAGTAACAGGATGAATGACACATTGGTAATTTGTTTCATATTGAAAACTGAAAAGAGGGTGTTGGTTATAGAAAAGGTAACCCAAAGGGATTGTGAACAAATATTATTTATGTTTAGGATATTAAACAACAGAGCAAAACACAAAAATGCACATCAAATCTTTTTGTTACAACATTTTCTTTTTAAGATTTTTAAGTCAGCACACAAGGTCTTCAGTGCTCTAACAGCCTTTCCACGCACTTTACAGCTGACTTACCTCTCATCTCCTCCTGCCCTGCACCCGTCCCTTTCTGCCTTCAGGTCTCACATGTCCTTTGTATGCCCACCGTAGGACCTCAGAACTTCTTTCTATGCACTGATGGCTTCCTTTCTGGCTCCGCCCATATTTACACTTGTTTATAAACATACAGACTCACCATGCACTAGGATGGTCATGGTCATATGAACGGGAGGGTCGGGTTGGTGTCTTTCTGAGTCTAGGTCACCTTCTTAATATAATTCTTTCCAATTCCATCCATTTTCCTGAAACTTTTATACTCTCGTTTTTCTTTACAGTGGAGTAAAATTATGTTAAGTCTATATGTACCATCCTTTCAACACACATCCATCTATTGATGGGCATCTAGGCTGCTTCCATTCCATTGAAGATTTTGTTTGTTTGTTTGTTTGTTTGTTTGTTTGAGACAGGGTTTCTCTGTGTAGCCTGGACTCACTTTGTAGACCAGGCTGGCCTTGAACTCACAGAGACCCGCCTGCCTCTGCCTCCCTGAGTGCTGGGATCGCAGGCTGAAGATTTTTTTTTTTTTTTAATCTTTCTACTTGTATACAGCATGAAGAGACTTAAACTTCACTAAGTTTCAAGACTAAAATTAAGACTCGAATGCATCTGTCCTCAGGCCGCACGCTACCGTATGAAATCAACCACTATTTTCCTTCTCTAAGGAGCACGGTAAAATACACCTCTCTTTTCCGTGTACGGCTCACAGTACAACTAGCTGCTCCAGGAACTGCTGTCCAGGAACCAACTCTAAAGCCAAATCAGGAACAATCGGGAGACACAAAACGCCTGAGACGCCAGGTGGAAGGAGGGAGGCGGATGAGAGGAGCCACTGTGCGCCCAGCTCGCCTGTTTCAATGTTCCAGGGAAGACAAGGCCATTGAGTGGTCCCTGTGTAAACAGTAAGCGGACAGTCGAGTAGTCTGAGAGTTACTTTACAGCCCCGGTGATATTATTAATCAAATACTCATAAAAATTATGACTGAGAGGTTTAGATTGGGGATTGGGGTGACCTGTGCCAGAGTTCACCAGGTCCCCATCTGCGTGGGAAATCATGACCAGGACACAGAGGGAGGCCACTGGGGCAGGCTTCTGACTGCCTGCTGGTTCCAAAACAGCAGGCCAGATGCTAGCTGTGCGCTCCGCCAGGATCAAACAGCAGCTGGGGCCACTGCTTCTTTCATGGGGACGTGGAAATTAAGTTAACACAGGTACACTGTGCTCTAATGTTTCTCTGCTTTCACAAATGCTCACAAGTGATTGTGTGTGTGGGGTTGGGGGGGCGGGAATGCCCACACTGACCAGTAAAGCAGTTAATTAACAAATACAGCAAGTTCTTCTCCCTGTCCTGCCCTTCACAAAACAGCGTTTAAAGACGTATGCCCTTTAGAATTCACCAGGTAAATAAGCAAACATCAGAGATAATGGTGGGGGGTGGGGAGGGAGACTTTAGAAAGTTGACAAAACTAGTACAGATAATTACTACTGAGCCTTGACTCAGGCTCTGAATCTGGGGCAGCTTAGCACACACTGTGCTTGGTCCTCTGCAGCGTAGAGCACAGACCACACACATCATTTTTTAATGTAAACACTTGAAGGTAAGATGAAAACGGGATAGCCTGTAAGTGTCTTCCTGTACATTTCCTAAGAGGAAGATAAGTTCCTTCTGCAACCACAAGAATATATCTAATCTAAAGACTCTATTCCAATTTCTCCAGTTGTCCTGTCTGTGACTTTCACTACAAAGGAAAGCTGTTCTCTCCTGGTCCAGGATCCAGTGAAAACCCCTGCTGCCCTGGATGCTCACATGCCTCTGCTTTGCTTTGATCTAGATAAGCTGCTGATTTCTCTTTGTGTTTATTGACCTTGACACCTTTGAAGATCAGAAGCCATTTATTTTGTAGATTGTCTTTCAGGTTGGTATGTCTGATGTTTCCTCATGATTATGCTCAGTCTGCCCATTCTTGGTTGTGTGTGTGTGCGCGCGCGCTTGCGTGCATGTGTGCACACATGAGAGAGAGAGACAGACAGACAGACAGACAGAGTGTTAGATCATGAGAGGCACAGGACATGGGTGAGCATGCCAGCAGTGGCGCGCCCTGGCTGCTTGATAGCACTGCAGCATGAAGCAGTTTCCACGGGGCTCAGTAAGTGTATTGCAAAGGGGCATCAAGAACTGTGAAAAGAGCTGTTTCTCCATTTTCCTCATTAACTTCGGCATCTATTGAGCATAGCACTGTTTACACATGTGCTGGTTTAAAATCTGTGTGGAGGAGCCATGCCTTCTCCTTCACTTGTCCAAGTACCCAGGCCGCTGCTGGCAGGAAGTGCTTCTGAGCTGCAGTCTCCCAGTTTGACCAGTGGGGCCATTTCAAGCAGCTCCTGTATCTTCCTAAGGCATCTGTTTCTGAGGTTTTCCTTTGTGTGTTTTAAGGTTTGCAAAGGGCATCGCACTGTAGCCAGACTGGCCTGGAACTGTCACAGCGATCCTCCTGCCTCAGCCTACAGTGTAAGTGGACTCCAGGTGAGTAACGCCTGGCCTGAGGCCACTCTACAGCACAGCTCTCCCTTCTTATGCGGGCAGCTCAGGGTCATTGTAGGCTCTTCCTGAAACCAAGCCTGGATGTGTTTAGTAAACCTTGTGGACAGAAGCCAGGCATGTGGCCAGGCACACTCTGCACAGGACTGCAACCATTGCTAGCCCCCAAAGGTCAACCTTGCCCAAATTTAGAACCCTCAGCGCGCACACAGACGCATACACACACCCACACTCGCACATGCATACGCATGCACACATACTCACACACACACACACATACACACACATACACCTACATTCACACTCACATACACATGCACACACACACACACTCACACTCACACATGCACACACATGCACACACATGCATTTTTACATTGTCATCAGCCAATATTAAAGCCCAAGAGTTCTCATGGACGCCCCCGGACTCGACCTCATACCACACACAGGGTTCACTGCACCCCCGGGCGTTCATTCCCACATCTGCTACTGCCTTTCCAACCGGGGAAAACTTGGTTCTTATTATCCACAATACACGTATTTATTTCCTCAATTCCAGAATGTACATAAATTGGTTTCAGACCTGCTAACCCATCAACTATGAAAAATAAACCTACTAAACTAGAGCTTAATATTTATTTAGACATATTTTCTCTTTCGCCTGGGGATACGTACAGTTAATATACAGTCAAGTTATTTGCGTTAGCTGGCCCCACACCCCCATCCCTCAGCACGGTTATATCGCCCATCTGAAATGTGTCCCATTAGCTGTTCGCATTCCATTTTAAGTCTTCAACCCCAAACACCAATTAGTCCAATATTAAAAAATAGTCACGTTCAGAGTCACAGAACACTGGTCTACCTTTACACCATTTACTTGTCCCCTATCCCACTCCCCACTCATTCCCATCGCACTCCCTCCACCCCAGGACCCTGCACCATTACTTCTGTATCTGTATGTACAGATGGATGTGGTACCCACGGAGGCAAGCGTCAGATCCCCTAGAGCTAGAGTTATGAGTGCTTGTGAGCCACCTGATGCTGGAACCAAACTCAAGTCCTCTGGAAGAGCAGAGGCCAAAAACGACCCAGTACCAGGCTCGCCTAAAGGATGTAGATTCAAAATTTAAATACACATTTAAACTAATAGCAAAGTTGGCACTTACGTTTAGTATATAATTTACTCCGCAAAGCGGGTAAGAGTAACTGCTTTGCAGATTCAAGGGCAAGCCTGGCTTCTGACTCGATTGCCGCTGCACTCAGAAGGCTTGCGCTGGCACCGAGGCCCCGGGGGGACGGGGGACAACAGGACTGTCTAGCGAGCTGTCTGCCACTTCTCTGAGCAGAGGCAAGAGTGTTCCCCCAGACCCTGAGCTAGTCAAATGTAAGGCCCTGTGTTCATGTCCGCACGTCTGCACGTTTCCCACCTCCCAGACCCCAGAGCCCACGGCAAGCTCTCCAGCGTGGAACAACGGTTCTTCACAGCCGCTTGTGTTACGTTCAATGAGCAACCACAAGGCACCACGAGTCAATCAGAGGAAAAGCGAGGCCCCAGGCTCAGCTAAACAACTCAGGCTGCAAGGAGCCAAAGGCCTGTGCCCAGTGTTTAGGCTATTCACACGTTTATCTTTTTTTTTTTTTTTTAATTTAAACACAGTAAGCAATTCTTTCATGGAATTACCTAATTACACAGCCTTCAAGCTGAAGTCTAGAGCTGACACCGGGCACAGTTAATAGAAAGGCAAATATGCCGGGCGCAGTGGCGCACATCTTTAATCCCAGCACTCGGGAGGCAGAGGCAGTGGAATCGCTGTGAGTTCGAGGCTAGCCTGGTCTACAAAGTGAGTCCAGGACAGTCAAGGCTACACAGAGAGACTTTGTCTTGAAAAACCGAAAAAGAAAAACTTTAAAAAAAAAAGAAAGAAAGAAAGAAAGAAAGGCAAACGTGCGGTTTTACCTCGGATCACATAGTTGTCCAGCGCATCTTCCATCCTCCTCAAGGCTTCCACTCTGTCAGACCCATATGTGATTAACTAGGGACAAACAAGCAAGGTGGTGTGAAGAACCAGCCATGTGCCAAGGACTAGGCCTATGAAAATACTTCCTAGTACATTCCTCAATGTGTCTTTTCAATTTTCATAGTAGTCCATTTTTTTATATAAAATATGTCAATTAGTTTTACACAAACTCTGGTACCCCATATTTGGCCATGTCCCCTGGATGGGGAGGCCCGCTGGCACTCGGAGGAAGGATAGCAGGGTACCAAGAAGAGACTTGATACCCTAGCATCATATTCAAGGGGAGGAGGTCCCCCTCAGTCACAGTCATAGGGGAGGGGAATGGGGTGAAGGCGGAAGGGAGGGAGGAATGGGAGGATGCACGGGATGGGACGGCAATTGAGATGTAATATGAATGATTTTATTTTTCAGTAAAATAATTAAAAAATAATAAAAATATGCCAATTAAGATTTCTTTGAATAAGCAAATGAGAACCAACCCATCTCAGAGGTTCCTCTTAGATGTCATTGTTATAGTAAAATCAATACTTGAGAACAAATAAACATATTCTGAAAACAAGCACAGAAGAAAGATTGAGGAGGGGAGAGAGCAGAGCCTGAGGAACTACTACAGCACACCAGCACGTGACACAGCACACCACCAGCATGTGGCATAGCACACCAGCACGTGGCATAGCACACCACCAGCATGTGGCACAGCACACCACCAGCACGTGGCACAGCACACCACCAGCACGTGGCACAGCACACCACCAGCACGTGGCACAGCACACCACCAGCATGTGGCACAGCACACCACCAGCACGTGGCACAGCACACCGGCACGTGGCACAGCACACCGGCATATGGCACAGCACACCAGCATGTGGCACAGCACACCAGCACGTGGTACAGCACACCAACACATCGCAAAGCACGATAGCATATGGCACAGTAGACCAACACATGGTACAGTGCATCAGCATATGACATAGTATGTCAGCACATGGTAAAACACAAGAGCACATGGTATAGCACACCAGAACATAGCACAGCACACCAGCATGTGGCACAGCACCCAGCACATGGCACAGCATACCAATATACAGTACTGTGTGCCAATACATGACACAGCACACCAGCATGTGGTATAACACAGCAGCACATGGCACAGCACAGCAACACGTGGCACAGCACCACCAGCACATAGCATGTGACTAGCACACAGACATGTGGCACAGCATACCAATACACAATACTGCACACCAATACATGACACAGCACACCAGCATGTGGTATAACACAACAGCACGTGGCACAGCACGTGGCACAGCACACCAGCACATCGGCATGTAACTAGCACACAAACATGTGGCACAGTGTGAGGCTGAGGACAAAGTCTCTAATTTCCCTGTTTTTCAAGGCTTCCAAGTTTGATATTCCAAATAGCTAAAACTTTTTTAAGTTGCAAAAGAGCCAGTATAAAAGTGAAAGAAAAGGTTAGACTGTCCTTAAAATTACTGGATCACCCATAACATAACACAAAGACTAAAGGGGCTGGTTAAAAACTAAGAAGGCCTTGTTTTCCCACATGAATCTGTAGTGTCCTTCTACATGTAATCTCTATAAATTTAAAAGTAAGACTTTGACAACACATATAAAGAATTTTTCTGATGCATATCATCAAATTGTAGGCTGTAATTATTCTGGTAAATTTTATAAGCTCTTCAATATAAAGCCAGTTTCCCACGTGGTGGCACACACCTTTAAGGCCAGCAAATGTAAAATTATTTAAAATGGCTGGTTTCTGCAGCTACAACTACATACGAAAGCACTATGGAGATGTGGTTCACTGCAGAGCGCTGGACAAACTTGCACAATCCCTGTTTGATCTCCAGCACAAAACTAAAAGAAACCTTGAAGATAATTGGTCCTTGAGATAAAGCTACTATTTCAGAGACAAGGGGTTTTCAAATAAAACCTGCATTTATCGATTGCAATCTATGAAGTATTAGGATTTTAGAGACTCGTGATTTACTCTGACTGCTAAGTTAAAGTTTAAAAAGACACACAGGCCAAATCCTATCGCACACTTTTCCATGAAAGTTAACTGGGTTGGGTGGTGGCTCCATGGTGGGGCGCCTGCCTGGGGACACACCAGGCTCTGGGTTCCTGCCATAGTGTAAACAACAGAAAGTCAAATCCAGTCAAGTCGCAGTTTGGGAAACCTTCGAAGGGCAGACATGCTCTTGACAAGAGGAGCCTGTCGGCTGCTTCTCCGCAGCACCTGCCACCCACGTACGCTGCTGGCTGGTTTGTTAATTGTAGGAGGCTGTTAAGAAAAAAGGCTCAACTTCCGGTTCCTTAACAAGGCATGTGTGCTGTTTCACAGAAAACGAAGAGGAAGGGAACTGACCTTTGAAATCATAGGGTCATAATAGATGCTGATGTCACTTCCTGGTTGGATGCCACTGTCAACTCGGACCTGAGAGAAAGAAAAGGAAAAGCACATAACATCATATTGGGTAATTTCTTTTATTTAACCACAAGCTATTTTTCCATGGAGAAAATGGATAATAAAGTTTCAATCTCAACATCCCTGCTTCCGGAAAACTGATCTTTGATCTCTTAGTACGCAGTACAGCTTACAGTTTGTGTTCTTACACTAATAAAAGAAGAAACTGGGAGAAGGAAGCCTTTATGTACTCCCCCACCCTGGGTGCATCTGTAACTGGCTGCAGTGTGTTGGGATGGTGCCCCCTCAAAGGCCTCCTCCTTCCAAGAGCACTGAGTTGGCTCTGGCCAGACCTCCTCCTCACAGGACCTCAGAGCCATACAGACTGGCCAGGCTTTCCCGTTGGCAACACTTTCCCCTTTCTCCTCACCCCTCCAGTGCGCATGCTGTTGTCTGTTACTGTTAGCCCCAAGAGGCCTTTGTGTTTACACAGCTTTCCCGTGGCTCTGCATCCCGTGAGGATGCAAGCTCCAATTAAAGTCGGGATTCTGCACTTTGCATGTTGGGCAGGACCGGCACAGGTTCAAATATCCCTTTGAAGCCCCTGGTTGCTGCTACCCAGCCAACGAGTTAGTTAGTACATCACTCAGTCTTGTTTTCCTCTCCCAGCTGGACACCAGCACTGTAGCACAGAGGTTAGCCATGTAAAACTTTGAGTGAGCAATCTGCCAAGGACAGAGCATTTATTAAATTATTGTGATCAAGTTTTGGAATCTGAAGTATCTAGAAGCTAATCAAAACACTCGAGACTGACGAGCTCATCTTAGGGCTTGGAGGACGGAGGAATTTAATCGAACCTTCTAGAACAGTATCATGGTGTCCAGCATGGTAAAGGTGGGAGAGAAGAGAGATGCATGCTCGTGGCTCTGTCACCTGTGCAAAGGAGGCTTCCCAATGCACAGCAGCCTATCAGTCTGTGGTAAGGCAGGGAAAGGTCAACACAGCGGCTGCCAGGCCTTTAATATTTTAATTTGGGCATTATCAAGGGAGCCCATGAAGAATCTCTTGCCTAGAGTCTCCACATGAGTGTGGGTGATAGCTTTATTACATGGCATGAGAAGTGACAAGTCACACCATCCTCTCTTTGTACAGCTTTAAAGAGAAGGCTGGGACATTCCCAAGACTCTCTCCTTTCTGTGTGTGCAGGTACTAGCAACTATTTGGGCCCACGGACCCCACATTTCTACCTGAAGGTCTTAAAGTGAAAGCCACTCCACATTCATACACATGTGGCCTTAATTTCCTGAAAACATACTTCTGGGCATAAATTCTATAAAATTTGATGTTTGTAAAAACTGGAAAAGGGTTTGTAGGGCAGCTGTGAGTGCAGCAAAGTCAGTCTGCCTTCTCTTGCATTTAAACAGCCGCTGGTACCCAGGTTAAGAGGAAAGACACCGTCTTCTTCGTTTGGATGCTGCTCTGACCCAGCTTTGTGCCCACAGCACGTCGCCACAGCCTGCTTAGCACCAGGACTGCTGCAGGTCCGCGGCTCCGGCTTTCGGCACATGCAGTCATCTGCGGCAGAGCTGGTATCCAAGCCACTGGTAAGCTAGTACAGGCAGTGAGGAATGTTATCATATCCCGTGCAGTCCAGAAGACAGCTCTCACCGTCACAATACCATCCTAAATGCTAAGTAAACCGCCGCCGGCGCCGGCTGCTAGGTAGAGCTGTCTTTATTGTTTACTAAAATAATTATAGAAATATGTCACCTTAAACAAACAGGGTCAAATCAAAATGTATCACAGACAAGCGACAGACCAACATCCCTGAAAAAACTATACAAAGAAAAAAAAAAAAAAAACAACTTTACCTCACTGTTTATATAATTTTTCCAAGTAATAGCTAACTATAGACCTTACTTTTAACAATCAATTAAAAGCCAAATTTGGTGCCCATTCCTCTGTGAAAACAGAGCCTATATGTTCACTGGCCACTTCAGGGATTAAAATCAAACAGAGCTTTAAGCAAACCACCAGTGTGACCAAAAAAACAAATTCACAAACTCGGGCGATCAAAGGCTACAAGGAACGGCCTCATCTCTGCCCTAAGAGCATGTTTTAGGCACAAAGATACGTGTGAAAAGTATGAACCAAAAGTTAACTCTGAAATGTTTGCTCTTTCTTGTGACCAAAAACCCCAGGGAGCCAAAACTGGCTTCTCAAATGAAACCGACCACATTTAGTTTCAATACAGTGACGGGGAAAGAGGACCACACTGAAAACACCCGTGCACCCCAAGTGCGGGCTTCTCGAGCCAGCCCTTGGATACCTCCGGTACAATTAAAATTGCCTTCGTCAGCCAAAATGGGGACCCTGGGAACTATCAGGCATCTCCCACCCTTCATTACCAATTCACCTCGCCCCCTAAGCACAGCTCCCAGCCCGTGGCTACCTGACAAGTGACAGCCCAATCTGATTAAATACATCTAAGGGAGGGACTCCGTGGGCCTCCATGACAGGCCAAAAGTGATCACCATGGAGATACATAATTACAGCTGTCAGCGCAACCACTGTCCCCGCTGACATCAATTTGATTGCTCCCAGCAATAATGATAGACAAAGCTTAGTGCGCACTCTCCTGCCCCCGGCCTCTACCCAGCCCTTGGTCCACTTAGCTGACATGCAACATTCACGCGTGCAAGCAACAGCAGTAAGCAGAGCATTTAAGGCATTTTAATTGTTTTTTTTTTCTTTCTTTCTATGGGTGGATCACAACTGCAAATGTTATTACATAAAACTCCCGCTGCAGCTCTAATTGAAGGAAGATTCGGTGGGACGCAGACTGTAGGGGGTAAGAGCATGTCCATTATCGCTTGTACTTTCAACAGGTCTCACATTTGAAAATTGCAAATTGCAAAAACTTGAGAGGGCAAAATGTTTGACATCCTGTGAGCTATTAGAACATGGTGGAAACCTCTAGCAACTAGAGTAATCATTGTGGCTTCTTATGTAAGACTGTTTTTTTTGGGGGGGGGTGATTAAAAAAGTGTTTAGATATATGTCCCTATGACACTTGCTCTCGTGTGCTATTTAAGCATCACGTAATGCCTGTTCAATCTTTACCATTTTTTTTTTTTCCTGCCTCCAGGCTTTGAACACAGCATGGAGTCTGCAGGCCCAGAAAGGGTCAAGTCCCTTTAGAAAGCACGTGGGCAAAAAACAGTTCAGAAGTGAAATAAATCGTATATCCAACAACATCTTCAAGTTTGGAACTCTTCCTGTAATCTTTCACCATCTTCTTGGCAGTCACCAAACAGAATGATCATATTTGCAGATGGTGCAGCCTTCTCCTGCACCGGATAACACACTGCCATCCATACGTGCACTTAGTGCCTCGAGTGAGAGACGGCACTACCCTGGTTGTTCTTATGCACCCGAATTGCTTAAAGACAAGGAACAGACAAGCTATGGAACAAAACAAACGCTGGTCACTTTTTCCTTAATGCTGGTGGTGCTGCACAGAGTGAGGCACCCTGTTCTCTCTAATGAAGTGCTGCTAACGAGCTGACTCTGTGCTTCAAGTTCTCGACATCTGACTACAACAGGACTAGTTTCGTTCTGTGTTTTAAGGAGGAGATTACCTTTTTAACAACAAAAAAAAGTCATTTTCTATTCTTAGAATTCTATCACCTCTCACGGTATGAACTGTCATTTACATGATTAAATGTGTTTGAACTCACCCTGTTGAATGGATTGTGATGTTCCTGAATACCATAACGCATAAAAAAGATTTCTTATTTAAGACAAAAACTGACCCCCCCCCCACCCATGAATTTCCCTTGTCCTTCAATTTACACCCTTTGGTGCTGACATTCTCTGACATAAAAGTGGGGCATAAATCAAGGTCTGAGCCCCTCAGTTGGCATCACAGTTAATGACTTACACCAGGTAGATGTATCGGCTCTTGGTACTGAGACAGTCTCCCAATAGACGGTAAACCGAAAGACTTGTAGGGGTCCTGGGGGTTCAAAGGGAAGGAAGCACAGGCTTTGAAACATAAACCAGAGCAAGGAAGGGCTAACAACGATGAGGAGTATTTATAGGTCTATTTACCAAGTCACAGATTCCAGAACACAACTGTCTCGTTGTCCACAGCTTCCAAGCATATTTAAAAAAAAAAAAAATCAAACAGAACTGCAAGACAGCTTAGCCTGACCTCCACCGTACTCTATTGGAGTTGGTAAAATTCCAACTTCTTCTAAAATGTCTTACAATGTCTTGGGCAAAAAATAAAATGACCTAGACTCTCCATCAAAACATAGCTGAAGGTCAGAACAACAGAAGCATCACAACGAGAGAGATTTTGTTTTTCTTACTTCTCCAGGCAGCTCACATATGGTAAAGCTGGGGATCCACATCCTTCCAGCAAAGACCCGGAAAAGCACACGTGTGTCTACACATGTGTATGTGTTCTGCTCGTAAACATCATGGAAACAGAACTGGGAAATCTGGAGCCACCGGTTCACATGTGACCCAGAGCCGTAACACCGGGACAGAGCGTGGTTTTGAGCCACTTGTAGAGACGCTCTGACGCGGGCTCTTCTGTCAAGATCGTTCTGCATCTGAACAGCATTCAAGCATTTACGTTGCACTTCTGTTCTACCATCTGAAGGAAGCAGCCTCAGATGCTGAGCGATCTGTTATGTGATGTGTATAAACTGCCACACTAGGACTTTGGCAAAACCCATAATTGAAATTCCGAGTCAGGGGTACGTGCTTTACCAAAAGCTTTACCAATCAGACCCCTTCCATGGAACGAATCATAACGGACAGTGTCAAGAAGCCTCAGAGGAGGCTCTGCTGTCCCTTGGCACATTGCTCTTGACTTCCTCACCCAGAAAAAACAGGACAGTTATTACTTCAACTCCATTCTGTTTTTAGTTGTTCCAAATGACCCAGTGTTCTTCTGCTCCGACCAAGGCTATCAAAGCCTTTCGCTACCTGTGGCTTTGCCACACTGGCTGTTCTGACTTGGACATAGCCACCCTCCTGTCTCACATCCAGATGCACTTTACCTCAGCATAAACCCGACATTCGATCGCCCAGCCACTGATGGGGATGTCCTCTTGCTTGTGCCTGAGAGGGTAACCCTTAGCAACACGGATCATTTCTTGGACCAAATCCAGGCCAGTAATGCATTCTGTGACAGGATGCTCAACCTGTAACGCCGAGATTGCCAGTGAATAGGTGAAGAAAAAAGACAAATAAAGGGGTATCAACAAGGAAAATTTTCATGAAGTTTCATAGTCAAGCGAAGTTAATGCTGTTTAACCTTTAAGAATACCTAACTAAAAATCTCCAGTGACATACATAAAATGAAAGAGTAAACACAACTCTACACAGATGAGGGTCAGAATAAACCTGAAAAAAAAATGTGTGTACGCATTTGTATTCTCCTTCCCATTTTTGCCTAATTTGTAGCCCAGCATCTAATGGTTTAACTTCCCATTTCTTCTGCTGCGGTTTTCAACGTGGCTGATGACCGGCCTCTGCTGCACTTGCTGCGGCTTCCGTGGGGAGGCTGCTGGTGCTCTGCAGCCTGTGTCTATTCGGAGTCGTGCTTTCACTAACCTGTCCTGACAAGCAGCAGGATTAGCGTAACCCTGCATCCGTGCAGAGTGGCAGGAAGCAGCAGATGGAGCCTTCAGCTGGCCTTCCCTCCAGACAGACCCGGCAGTGCTTAGCATGCATAAACCAGGGTGAGGGGAACCGCTTTGCTTCCTCAGCAGAGTGCTGGTAGCTACTTTGGCTGATGCTGCCAGGGGAGTGCCTGGCCTTCCACACCAACACATGGGGTACCTATGAGCAAAACCATGCAACTGACATACGGCCACACGAACAGACATGCATTGTTATTATAAACCCTTGAACTTGGGTTCAAATAAGGCCATCTACAGCACTGAAAAAGGACATGTAATCCCTTATCTAAAATCTCAAATAAGTTCTAACATTTTTAGAAAAGCTTCCACTACATCTACTACTTTGATTACTGCTTTTTCCCTTGAAAAAGATTAAGTTCTAGGTGTATGTCACAGTAATTTCTTTTTTTGTGACGCGTCATATTTTATACATGGACATGGGAAAAGGTCACTGAACAAACGAATTACCTTCTAGCTTCTGCTGCACTAATTGAAGGACATGGCTTAGTCATTACAATAATCTTGATGCTTATCATAAGCAGACAATACCATGGTCTTAAAAAAAAAAAGCTTGGTAAAAATAAACAGATGGCATCCATAATTAGCTCTGTGTGTGCTATGAGTTTGTTTACAGTTTCAACAACATTTTAAGACATTTTGACATAATTTTAATGACAAATCATTGCTAAAATAAGCATCTACCCTTTGTAAAATAAGTGTGACACTAAATAAAGACCTTATTAGACAGTTTAATGCATATATATTTTAAGTCAAATTATGATTTGTGAGAAACAATATTCCAAGAAACAACTGCCAAGCCCTCTGTTAATGCTCAACACAAACCTCATGTAAGAAAGCCTCAGCAATCCTAACAACCAGTCCTAGCCAGTCCTAACTAGAAGACACAGACCTACTATGTGCCAGAACATCGTGTTTACATAGCCCTGTTCAAAATAAGTGTTAAATGAGGGAAAGACTCAGTTTTCTCTTTGTGTGAGCAGCACTCCAAAAGTATTATATAAAAAGTAAATATGCAGAGTGGATAGACTGAGGAGAAGCTGGACAGCATGGTGAAGTAGTGAGGACTGCACCTCCAGCGGACCGCTAGCATGAAGTATTCACTTTAGAGTTGTCCCTATGAGTTACGTCACTGTTGACAAAAGGAAACTGACTGACTCACTGCTTCAACACAACCCACGTCTCCAACAACGGGGTGAAGAGATAGTCAGGACACCTTGCGTGGCGCCCGGAGAAGCAAGCCCACTGCTGAATCAGCCCTGCAGAAGGGTGAGGCTGCATCTATTCTTAAGAAAACATGCAAACTCTGAGGAAAGGACACGCTCTTTCAAAAAAAAAGGCCTGGTGCTTTTTTTTAAAAGGTCAAGGTCATAAGTGACCAAAAGACCATGGGACTGCTCCAGATTAAGAGCGACTACAGAGAGCTGACTGAGTGTGGCAGCACAGGCCTGTGACCCAGCACTCGAGAGGCAGAGGCAGGAAGACCCCAAGTTCAAGGCCAGCTTGAGCTATACTGAGAGACCAATCTCAGAAAACTAAAGGATGAAAAGAGAAACGTTTAAAGAAAAGAGGAATGATTGTGTGTGACCGGTAACCCTGACTAGAAATGTCTTCCTGCTGCAGCAAGCCTTGATGAGGCCTCCGGAAAACCAAAGGGCTATGCACAGAATGATGAGCTCCAGCAATGCACCAAAGTCACCATGATTATACTCAGTCAAAGCAGAAATGTCCGTGGCCCAAAGGACAAAGCCCAGCAGTTATAATTGTGAACGGCAAGTTCAGATTCGCAAAATTCCTCCACAAGAACATATTTATTCAAAACCACGTCGACATTTCCAAAGGAGACGCCTGAGAGCACAGGCATATTGGCACAAATTTTGAATCTCTAAATAATACCACTTGACCTGAGCATGTTTCACCTGGTATCTCTAGTGTTCACATAACCCTGTTCAAAATAAGTTTTAATTAAGTGAAAGACTCAATTTTCTCTTTGTGTGAGCAGCACTCCAAAAGTATTATATAAAAAGTAAATATGCAGAACGAACAGACTGAGGAGACAGAGATGGGCTATGAAAGCCTGCCCTGCCTTGGACAGGACATGACCGGGACAGACATGGTCACCCACTAAGCCAGAGGGAAAGGCCCCATTATATAAAATGGGGTTCCAACATGGTGCTTGCTGCTGTAGCCCTGCCTCTTGTGTTGTTGCTGTTCCCACGTAGGATGGATAACGGAGGGTTCAGAAAGACTCTGTCTACAACAGGACCTAACATGGGCCCTTTAAAATTCCCTCACATGTGTGCATGTGCCTAGACATATATGTGTGCATGCAAACACACACATGTCACAGATACATAGACGTGCAAAGAAAAAAGCAGCAGCCTTAGAAATAAAATGTCTGTGAAAGACCTTCAGTGTAGAAGATACAGCATTATACAAGATGGAACTTAATATTAAAACCTTTTAAACAAAACAGTAATTGCGTGTTAAAGGCGCAGGGCAACAGTCGTGTGAAGTGATTTATGTCTGGTATTTGTACTAGACACTCCAGGCAGGAAGGGTGTGGGAACAGTCCTGGAAGAGCAAACAGGAGGCTGGGCTGTGAGTGCACGGCTCTCTCACGCTTGCTAACCCTTCCACTTCCGATTGCTTGAAAAGTGCCACAGGGGCTGGAAAGCTAGCTCACCAGTTTAGCGCTCTGGCTGCTCTTCTGGAGGACAGAGGTCCAGTTCCCAGCTCCCAGCTGTCTGTAACTCCAGTATCAGGGAATCTGATACCCTCTTGTGACCTCTGAGGGCTACACACATGGTACACAGACATAACTCAGGTATATACATATACACACACAAAATAAAATAAATATTTAAAAAAGGAAATGACCATGAAGAAAAGGCAAAGGTTCAGATGTGACTAAAGGAGAGAGGAAATGGGGGTGGGGGAAGCAGGGAAAAAATACAAGTTCAAGCTGGGTGTGGTGGGGTGCACGCCTTTAATCCCAGCACTCGGGGCAGCAGAGGCAGGTGGATCACTGTGAGTTCAAGGCCAGTCTGTTCTACAAAGGAAAGTCCAGGCCAGCCAAGGCTACACAGAGAAACCCTATCTCAAAAAAGAAAATAAGAAAGAAAGAAAGAAAGAAAGAAAGAAAGAAAGAAAGAAAGAAAGAAA